>CM053790.1:319227757-319290257 GCA_028749045.1 Cupressus sempervirens
ATCAAAAGCTAGAAATTTTTTAAGACTTTCTAACAACCTTCAAAAATGTAGATTACTCAATAATCTTGATTAGGGGTAATTAATCTCAATTATTAACTGATTAGCAAAGAGGTCACTAACCTAGTCCAAATTAGATCTTTATGTTACTTAGTTAACCCTAACTATCATATGCTAGATTGCATATACAATTTATGATTGTCAAGAGACACTGAAAAATCATTGTTACAAAACATTAACACTTAAAGATTACAAAATGATGCATTCATTCAATCCACAATACAAATAAAATATGAACAATAGAGTTTGTGTCTTTTGTTAGACGCAATCCTAATTTCTATAATTGGTACATAGGGTTCAGTTTTATTTCTCTATTAGATTTTTTGACTAAAATATCTTGCACACTCATTGCACACATTAGTAGCTCAAGAAAATCACATGCATATATATATTCAAAACTTATTTGGATAGTTACATAAATCAAAACATGAATCTTTCATATAATTAACTATTTAATTCATTTCTACTCACATTTAATCATTAGTAATCACATAATCAATATAACATAACTTATTCATTAATTCAAATTAAAATACTAGAATAATCATCATTAGGCATGCATATACCTAACATCATAAAAATGACTAATTAAGGAATACTAAATTATCTGAAAGCATGTAACTCAATCATCAAGGTACCAAAATCAATACCCTTATCATTAGGTGAAAATGTCTTGTATCATCATTAATGAAATTTTAATATTTAAATAGTCAAGATAATGTAGTAGTTCTGGAATCACTAAGTATTAAACATGGATGTGTCAATTGCTCTCAATTTCATTAGGACATTCACAACATAAAACATTACTTCATATTTGATCTAATCTCCTACAATATATTTAACAAAGAAATTTATTTTTTCACTAAGTACATGTGAGGGGGGAACTTACAAAATATACATAAAAATAAAAAAAATTCTTGATGAGAATATTGAAAAAAACTAGGTTAATATTGTTCATCTTTCTCAAAAGGATATAATTTATGAAGATCTTAGAAGATAGTTTGTTGAATATTGGACTAGCTATTACATGTTTCTTCCAATTGAAGAGATACTATACATATTAAAGATGAAGACATGAGTATGAAAATAACGCATCAAAAATACTTTGTAGATACATTACAAATTGAATTATTCAAAGCTTTAAAAAAACAATTTGCAAATGTGAAAATTTTCCAAAGAATGTTTGAGAAGTTGCACCCATGTTTTATATGCATAAATAAGGTACGTGAAACTTGTTGTTGTCAAAATCATATTGAGTTTCATCTTTATTTGTAATATTTTAGAAAAGCTATAGCAACACTTAAGCCAAGTGTGATAATTCCTAGAAGTACAACACAATTTGTCAAGTCTTTCTTATGTGATATTTCTAAAGAGTCAATTGAATTCAATGTACAATGAATAAAAAATGCATATACAAATTGTGGAGAGTTGTAGAAATTTTCATATGAAATGGACAATAATGATGTTTCAACACTAGTTGTGTGGAATAGATTTAAGTATGAGATATATCAACCAAATAATGTAGAAGAATAAAAAAATAACACTAAAGGAGAGCAATTTTCCACATTGTGAGATTATAGATAAATTCATAACTATGATTTATTTACACATCCAACATTGTCATGGTGGAAGATGGAAAGAAAAATAGTTTTGAGATTCAAAAAGTTGTTTACCACTAGGATGTATTCTGTCAATTAATGTAGACTTCTTTGAAAACTATACTTTTCCCCCTCAATATGACATTCAAGCTAAAAATTATCACTCAAACCAAGTTGCAATTTTTGTACAAGTTTCCTATAGACATGCACAATTGGAGGTGGATGGGGTAGAACGTATTGATCCATATGAATAGATTATCATGAAGGAGGTCTATTTTTATATTAGTGATTACAAGGTTCACAATAGGAGCTATGTAGCTCATTGTTGTTGAATGTTCTATGATGATCTCATGAATTGTGGGATAAATAATTCAAAATGTTGGATTTGGTCTAATGGTTGTCTTGGTATGTGTATTTGAAAGTTAATTTTAAAATTTCATGCACATGTTTAATTTTTTTGAACAATTATGTATATATAGATTTGATTACTCAAAATTTTTTATTTTTTTTCATAGGGCAATTTAATTATGCAAAAGCATTGAATTATCTTCCAACACAATATACAATATGGGATATTAAGTTACTTTGGAACTTCTTTGAAAGTGGTCATGGAAAAGGAGAGCATGATGGAGCACGAGCATGTGTAAAGTGTGCACTTCACCACCATAAAATTTTAGGTATAATATTGTTACATACTAATCAAATTTGGTGTATATGACCATTTTCTAGATATTTATTTTATATTTTGTTAAAATTCATACAATTTTTTTCCTATAAAGGTGCAAAGATGGACAAAGAAAATAAAGTTGTTGAATGTTGTGAATCTCATTTTCTCTTTGTGACACAACATATAATAAATACTTTTTTGGGAAGTGAAAGGCAAGTGTTCCATTTTTCTTTGATCTGATTACTTTTATATTTTTATTATTGACATAGAAATTTGCTAATTTAATGTGTTAAAGATATTGATTGATCAAATCCTTACAATTGTCAACCCATATGTGGAATTAGAAGATTACATCAACTAATAACTACTGAACTACACAAACCTCTAGTAATTCAAGTAAGAGAAAAAACATGTTTTTGTGATATTTGCATTCAAAATAATGCAATGAGTCATGTGAGAATATTGCGAATGGGTATGTCTTTGAATGGACATGGAAAAACATAATCAAAATTCCTCCTTATGAAGAAGATGACAATGACATAGACATAGGTATTCAGTTGATTATGAATGAGTTTTTGATTTAAATGTTCCAGGTGAGTTTTTACAAACATGTTTCATTTTTTTATTTAATTCTCTTCATATTTATTTATTACAGTTTCCATTATTTTTGTACATTTGTAGGTGACATCCTTTTTGTGTATATAGATCTTGAAAATGTGCAAGGTGTAGATTATTATCTACTTAGATAGACACAAGCAAAAATCTATTTGAATAAACCAATTACATATGTTGATAACTAGTCATAGCCATCTAGTTTAGTTTTTATAGAAGGTATAGATTATCCCCTTATGATATCTACACAAGTGAGATTAATTGCAAAAGTTTATTTATTTTCTATATTATTAAGAATACTTAATAAAGTAAATCTTATTTTGTAGGTACCTATTATTAGGACATGAAAATTGACCATAATGGTGTTCAATTTGTTGAATACATGTCTGGCCAATTTTTTTTGCATTAATGCTATTTGGTTTTAGCCACAAAGATTCAATTTGACATTGTGCCAAAAAAAGGATGTAGCAAACTGAAGTGGAGGTTAGATATCAAGAAGCATGAAAAGTTATTAGAGATTATTAAAGATAGAGAGGATCCTAACCATATGCATCATTAGCTTTCTATTAAGTAGTTATATTTCATTACTTATATATTTTTCTTATATATCTACACTACTTTAACATACACATGTACAAGTTACTTACATGTCATCTCATTACTTATTTCTTTAAATATTTATACATGCTTTTATTTTTACATTACTTTAGTGTCTAAATTTAGATATAATGTAATTATTTCTTTAGATGAAATAGTTATATGTATTTATGTAGATCTTTACTTAATTGTAAATTTAGCATATATATATATATATATATATATATATACACACGCAACACACTTGGACAATTATGTAAAACATATTTTCATAAATTTATAGAACATACAAATTTCTTACACAATAGCAATTATCTAACAAATAATGTATAGAGATTTCAAAAACATACTTCCACATTTACATAAAAGATATTTTATAAATATAAATATCAAATATATATCAACTACCTATAAACATGGTCACATAACTCATGAAAACATAAAATATGTCAACTATAAATGTAAATGGTCACATAACTCATGAAAATATCAAATATGTCAACTATAAATGTAAATGGTCACATAATCATGAAAATATCAAATATGTTAACTATAAATTTAAATGGTCACATAACTCATGAAAAAATTAAATATGTCTACTATATATGCAAATGGTTAGATAACTCATACAAATATGAAATATGTCAAATATGAGCATGTTGTATATGACATGTATAAATATCAAACATGATCATGTCATTCTCCATGATGTGATCAAATGACATGAGATCTCAAACCTTGTGTCTAATATAATAACAAAAGTACAGTGAAATTTATGTACAACTTAGGATGACTAGGGTCGATAGGTATCTCTCCATCTCCAGCCTTAGCAAATACAGATGTAGTCCATATGTAACAGATATGTAACAAGTTATTCTTTACTAAATTGAATTTAATATTATATTTAAAAATAAATAGAAGATTTGTAGACAATTAAATAGACATGTTTGTAAATTTATACCTATGTCTCCTACTACACAAGATGTGTAGGTGTCTGCAAGTCCCCATATGACATTGTCATCACAAATATAACTCTACCTATCTCACTTAGGTCTATATTAGTAAAGGTCATATCACTTATGTCAAGCATAGGATTGATGAGCATATCTGTGAACAATGAATGTCATGGTAGCTAGCAACCTACCTCAGTAAGGGGGTTACATCCTCCTCAACTATAGTATGTGGTGGAGTCATAGCTGCAACATGTATGTCCTCTTTCCCCTAGCCACCCTATCCCTTCGATGTACCTCTAATGATACCATTCACATATGATGGCACCAAAATAAGAGGTTGTCTAGTTAACAACTAAATATCTCAATAGGTTGAACGAACAATAGACAAACATTTATTGATAGCCCTCATAGGGTCTACTCAAAACTCCACAGAGATGTCTATTGGAGATGGGATGCCAACCTCACGATACATATCATCAACTAAAGATGATTCCACTCTATGGCCACCCATAGATGTAGATCATGAGTGTGTCATGTATATGTGCACTCAATCATAAGACATCTCATGCACCTAGGTAGAAAAAGTGGAAATTTTCTTGTACACATCTCTACATGTATCATTTGTTACTCTATCTTTAGCTACAATTAACTCCAAACATTATGGCATCACTAAAAGGTTTGGAACATTTAATTCTCATTTATTAATAAGTGTAGGAGCATCTATGTGTCTGAATCTATATGAGAACCTACCTTGACCATGCCCATAATGCCCAAGGATATTAGTATGATCAACATATCGATGTAGATGAAATTTGGCAAATATTTTTTTGCAAAAATATAAAGAGAAATAATCCCTTTGGGGCTACATGTGATGTGCAACCAACCAACGAGGATATATGAAAGATGCCACCAATAGATCAGTTTACCTCATAACACGGTATCCTTTGACCTTTTAAAATGGTCAATAATATGGGAACATACTCTACACACTCTCCACTAATACCATCTCATCTATATCCCTCCACCTTAAACCACCAATAACATTATGGGATAGAGTGCTATAAAATGTGTCCAAACAAAAACTATCATAAGGGTTGAAACCCTAGATAGTTAGCATTATATTGATTAACTCATCTCTAATCATAGTCACATTATCCCTATGTTATAGGGTAAGTGAAGCTTGTAAGCTCTGATCAATAGTAAAAGTATTATCTATAAGTCTTGAATAGTCTTAGTGAACAATTCCTTCCTATCCTGGGTACTAGTAGTGGATCTACATAATGAACCACTATATGGATGACCATGTACACTGGGCTCTCTAGAAAATCTACCCCCAAATGCCATAATGATGAAACATATAAACAAACAAAACAAGATAGTTGTTAATAGAGATATGTACATGCATACACACACACACACACACACACACACATTATTTTTAAAACTAATTTAATCAAAGCACACTAAATGAATCTTTCTAAAAAAACCTGATGTACAAAATATAAAGACATGTTAACTACATTATATTTTGATTTCATAATAGGTACAAATCAAATTTAGATAACAATAAATAAAAATCAACCTAGTCGTGGGGTTTACAAGTTAGACAAAGAAACTAGATAGGTTAGAGGGGGAGAGAGAGAGAGAGATAGAGAGAGAGAGAGAGAGAGAGAGAGAGAGAGAGAGAGAGAGAGAGAGAGAGAGAGAGGTTAGGGTTGGGAGAGATGAGGTTATGTAAATTAGAGAGAGGGGGAAACAAGTTAAGGGATTATTGGGTTAGAGAGTTGTTTAGAGTTTAGAGAGATGGAGTTTGAGATTATGTGAGAGAGAGAAGTTTAGGGATTATGGGGCTAGAGATAAATTTAGTGTTTAGAGAGATGGGGTTTAAAAGTTAGAGAGATACAAGTGGTAAAAATTTTGAGAGAGAGGGGAAGTTAGGGTTGGGAGAGTTCAAGTTGTGTGTGTGTGTGTGTGTGTGTGTGTGTGTGTGTGTGTGTGTGTGTGTGTGTGTGTTTGTGTGTGTGTGTGTGTGTGTGTGTGTGTGTGTGTGTGTGTGTGTGTGTGAGAGAGAGAGAGAGAGAGAGAGAGAGAGAGAGGTTTAGGGACTATGAGGTTAGAGACTAGTTTAGGGTTTAAAGAGATGGGGCTGAGGAGATAGAGAGAGATAGAGGGTTGAAAGTTTGAGACAAAGGAGGTTAGGGTTGGGAGAGATGAAGTTATGTAAGTTAGAGAGAGAAGTTTAGGGGTAATGGGGTCGGAGAACATTTTAGAGTTTAGAGAGATGGGGTTTAGGAGTTTGAGAGATAGATGGTGAAAAGTTTGACAAAAGGAGAGAGGAGGTTAAGGTTGGGAGATATGAAGTTATGTAAGTTAAAGAGAAAGAGAGAAACAAGTTTAGGGATTATGGGGTTATAGAATAGTTTAGGGTTTAGAGAGAGGGGTTTAGGAGTTAGAGAGAGACAAGGGGCTAAACGTTTGAGAGAGAGAGAGAGAGGAGGTTAGGATTGGGAGAGATGAAGGTTGAGAGAGAGATAATGGGGTTCAAGAGTGGTTTAGGGTTTAGAGAGATGGGGTTTAGGAGTTAGAGAGAGAGGGGAGGTTAGGGTTGGGAGAGATAAATCTATGTAACTTAGAGAGAGTAAGAGAGAAACAAGTTTATGGATTGTGGGACTAGAGAGAGGTTTATGGTTTAGAGAGATGGGTTTTAGGAGTTAGAGAGAGATAGAGGGCTAAAAGTTTAGGGTTTGGGTCAACATATTTGGATTTAAGGTTCAATATATGATTTAAATTCTATTTTGGTTCAATGTGAGAGTTTTAGTTAGAGCTTGATTAGGTTTAATGTTGTGGTTTAATTACATTCAATGATAAGTCCCACTCCTACCTATAATTTATAAGTTTCAATGTTAAGGTTTCAGTTATAACTTAATTAGATTCACTATACGAGGTAGACTCTGATTTGGTTCAATTTGATAGTTTTAGTTACCAATTTCATTTGCTTCAATGATAGAGTTTTACTTATGCTAGAAGAACTTTTGCACTATTTTTTAATTTTTTTTTACTTTTATCAAATATTTTAAACAATAGTTTCTAAATTTTTATCTCACAATTTCTAATGATTTCTAACAAAAACAAACACAAAATATTTAAATTCTCTAATATTCTCTCTAAATAATTTTCTATATTTAATAAATATTTTCTACTATTCTCTAAACTTTCAAAAGTTTGTAATTGTTCCAATATTTTCTATATTTTCTAACTTTTCTAATGTTTTATATATAATTTTCTACTATTTTCTCTAAATAATATTTTAAAATTTATCTAATTTTTCTAATAACGTCTAAACATTACTAAATTTCAATACCTTTCCTAAGTTATCTAATATTACACTGTTTAAAAACTTAATACACTATTTAAAAACATAGACATAATAATAAAAAATATTTGAACTATTTAAAACCATAAAACATTTTAAAAGTACATTAAAAACCATATTTTTACCTAAGGAAACATAAAATAAAACTTTAAAAGATAAATAAATTGGAAAAAATTGCTAACATACCTGATCTGACTAAATTACTCTTGTAGCCCTATCGGGTGAACCCACAATAATGGGTTACACTTTTTTGCCTAAACTAATGCTGACCAATGAATTTTCAAGAAACTTTCACTTTCGAATGCAAATTGCCATTTAATGATTAGGAATTTGAAGATGAAGTAAATTAGAGTCTATTAGGATTTTTTGTGTAGAATCCAAATATATTTTTATTTTTTAAAATTGATTTGATTAAATTATTTTTTCTCCCACAAAAATTGGTATGTCATCAAAAACTTGATTTTTAAAAAGTGACATTGTTTTTGACACAACTTTTTTTATACAATAGATATCAATATGATTATTTTGAATACCAAAACCATAGAGGTGATCCGATGTCTTTATCCTTAGTATTTCATATTTTATCAGAGTTTAAAGTTGACCTAACATGAATTTGGACATACATGGCTTTTGACACATGTAACTTATTATATATTTACCTAATTTTATTTTTTTGATTGAAAGAGGACTCGAATACGAAGACCATAGTTATTTTTCAAATTTTTTACCTCTTAGTAACTATTTTTCCATGAGCATCCAATATATAGGTTTATTTTTTATAACAAACACCTATTCAATTCACGTGCAAAAATGCATACCTAAAGAATTCAAAATGTAGAAAAATCATAGTCATTAGAAAGTTCATTCAAAATACTTCTATCACGGAAAAGGATGTGACATTACTGCTCTATTTGAACTTGGTAATGGAGCTTGGAAGCCATGAAGTCGTACTAAACCTTCTCACACTTCCAAAAAACATGATCTTCTTAGTTTCGATAGAAACAAAGTTTCTATTGAAATAAAAAATATCAGTTTCAATAGAAACTAAAGTTTCTAGTTCTAATTGAAACTAGAAACCTTAACCATGTGGGTTAAGGTGGTCGGCTTTAGTTTTGATTAAAACTAGAAACTTGAGTTTCTATCAAAACTACTAACTCTAGTTTCGATCAAAACTAGAGTAGCTCTTTAGGCATCCTCTAGTATCAATGGAAACTAGAGTTGGCCCCAAGGGCTTACTCTAGTTTTGATTAGAACTAGAGTTGGCCCTAAGGGCCTTTAAAAAAAATAGAAATTGTCATATAAATAATATTTTTTGTCAATTCTAATGTTCAAATAATTCACACTTCAATTAGGAGGGAGGAAATATTTTGCAACTTTTTCTTTCAAATTTTGAAAAAATAATTTGTGACATGGGCAATAAAGGTAAAAGGGAAAGTAAATATTCACAAAGAAGAACTGACAAACAAGAAGAAGAAAATCATCAAAAAACTTTAGCAAGATATTGTAGGAGGCAAGGTATGTACATGTGCAATATATTTTTTCCAATGCATATTTAGTTCATATAGCGTGCAATCATATTATAGACATTTTTTATGTATATAGTTAGGATTAGGGTTTATCCAATTAGGAATATGGTAAATATAAACTTAGGGTTACTATTAACTTAATATTAAGGGTTTATTGAACTATTAATATTTAGCATTAGGCTTTATTAAATTATGAATATTTAGTCCTATTAGGGTTTATTAGATTATGGTTTTTAAATTATGAAAATTTACAATTAGGGTTTATTAGATTATGGTTTTTAAATTATGAATATTTATGATTAGGGTTTATTATATTATAGTTTTTAAATTATGAATATATATTTAGAAATTGGGTACATTTTAATTATGGTGTTTTAATTATGAATTTATTTAGGACGTAGTGGAACATGACAACCTATTGAGATTGGAGAAGGTTCATCCCAAGTTCAAACATGTATGTATGCACACATCTCTCACAAACTTATAATCTCTAGAAATTCTAGATTTCTACTTAGGTATAGAGGAAAACTTTATATCTTTGATTTTTAATTTTAGAGACAAATCCCCATGTACAAACTTGCTTGATTTATTTGTTATATCGTATATGTGCAATAGTAGATGATGAAAATGTTGGACATGAGGAAATTGAAGATGAAGTAATGGATATTGAAGAAGGACCATGTAAATGTTAGATAAAATTTTATTTAATAGTTCATTTGTTATGTTATATATACACATATGTGGACACTAAAGAAAAGTTGTATCTTAAGTCTTTATTTTAATTTTTCTTATAGGCCAAGATCAAACAACAAATGAGAATGTTAATCTAGCTCAAAGTTTGAAGGGAAAAATTAATCATAGAAATGTAGATCATTTAATTGAAATGGATGTGGAAAAATTGAGAGAATATACTAGTCAATCTACATACTATGAAGAGGAAATTGAATAAAAAGTCTAAAGAAATAATTGCACAATTTGAGAATCTTGATACAATGGAGAAAACTCAACTATTTCAATTTCACTTCTTAAAGATGAATTAAAAGAGCCATTGAAACTATTGGGTATAGATACAAGTGTAAAAAAGAGGAAGAATTCTAAACTACAAAAAGATATTGTTGAAAGTGTTAAGGAAGGGTTACACTCCATTGGGAAAAAATCTAGATCTGGAGATAAATCTATTGCACGAAGAGTGATATTAATATCTATTTTATATAAGAAATTATAGAAAAAAAGACAAATCTCTTCACTATCATCTCATATTGAATATAGTCAAAAGACAATATTACATTATCTAAAAGGGAGAAACAATTTGGATGATAGTACATTAGAAGGAAACTAGGAGCTAATGTGTAGAGTTCCTCAATCTAATAGGATTGTGGAAACAATTAAGAACTTAGTCATTCAATTTTGGATTGATAATACTCATCCTTCACCAAATAGAAGAGATATCATGAAGTAGAGGATTGGGCCTAAGGAGTATCTTTAACATGCAAAACATTGGTTGGATGTCACACAACATGAATTGTATCTCTCATTTTGTAATTTAAATCTGGATGTGAAGATTGGATAAATAATGTTTGAAAGATTGAAATAGTATTTTATGAAGATAAATAGATCTTTTGAAATATGTTGTTGTCGATATCATGTTGAATTTGATTTGTACTATCAAAGGTTCAGAAAGATGATAAAAGAAAGTGGTGATTCTCAAAATGTTTTTCATAAATGACCAAGCCAATTAATAACATTAATCTTATGTGACAAACCAAAGATCATGCAATATGTGAAATAGATTGCATAAGAGGAATTTGTAAAACATGTGGTAACTTGATCAAATTTCCTTTCAGAGATGAAGATACTAGTAACATGAGGATAGTAAAATGTAAGAGATACATGTACATAAAGTCAAAAACAAAGTTGGAAAAGAATCAATGAGGTTAGAATATGTAGAGGATGACATACCTACTCGAGAATTTATGTCAATTTTTTTAAAATCGATTCAACCATATATACATCATGCTTTTTCTACTAAGTGGCAAGAAGAATAGTTTCAAACACTCAGAGAAACTTTCCCACGTAGGACAATTTTATCTGTTGTTGACATTGCAAAGAATTACTCATTCATTTCTCAAAAAAAACTTCAAAAAAAATACTAATACACAAAGCAGGTTAGTATTATGGTTCAAGTGTCTTATGGACATACACAAATTGATTTGGATGGTGTGGAAAGAATAGTCAGGTATGAGTCATAAAAAAGAGTATCACTTTTACATTAGTGATGGCAAAGAATACGACACACATTTTGTGGAACATTGTTTTAAGACATTTTTTAATTATTTGAAAAACAAAGGCATAAAAATGGAAAAGCATTTTGTATGGTTAGATGGATGTGCAACACAATTTAAATCAACTAGACCATTTCATGCGGTATGTTGATATTGTTGATACCATAATATACCACACATTTGGAGTTTTTTCAAGAGTGGACTTGGAAAGCATGAGCATGATGCTACAAGAGCTTGTATCAAATGTTCTTTAAGAAAGTATCAAATGGACTATAAAGGATATTAGATTAATAATTCTCATGATGTGATTGAGTGGCACAAAACACATTTTATAGTGCCAACAAATACAGATAACATGTCATCACAAGTGGAGCAAGTCATACCATTCAAAGTTTTGGGAGGTATCAGGTATAATTAATTTTCAAATATTATAATTGAATCAATTTTATATTTAATACATTATGTCATAACTAAATTATGGTACATGTACGTACACATTTAAAAATCATTTTTTATATGTATGTATGGACCTTACATTTAGGTGTTGATTGAAGATCAATGCATGCATGCAATAGGGTAGAGAAGAAAAGGTCATTAGATTTAGTTATGAGTACAGATAATGATGTGTGGTCATTATACATAAGAGAATACTCATGTTTTTGTCTTGATTGCATTGATGAAAACTATGATGGTTGCATTAATCAAGAATGTGGATATGTGGGTGAATGGACTTTGGTGCCACTAGATGTTATCAATATGAATGAGTTTGAAGATGAAAACTATGATGATATTCCATTGGTTTCCACAAATTGTAACCATATTTTAGGATTGATCAGAGTTTGTATGTATTTCATAATTTTTGTTAATTTATTACACATAAACACACACACACGAAACATGGAATTTATATACATATACTTTGTGTAGTCAATTTTTTTGCAATCATGAAAAAATCTAAAAACATAGAAGGTCTTAGCTATTATTTATTGTGTTGCACCACACAAAGAGAGAAGCTAACAAAGACTAAAATAAGTGATGGAATTATGTTTCTCACAAGTTAGTATATTATTGAATCATGAACATGTATGTACATCTTTTTTTTTTTATGAATTCAAATTTATTGACATATTTGATTGATCTGCATGCAGGTTCTGTTGTTGTACAAGGAACATATTTGAAGCAAAATAAAGTACTTAAGAATGAGATTTATTTCACTGATTATCAACCTAACAATAAGGTATATCAGTATAGTAACCATGTTATTTCCACTAGTCTAACTCTTCATCCAATCAAAGGACCTAGAATACTTAAGTGGAGGCTCGATATTGATGATCATGGGAAAATATTAAATATTATCTAGCAACAAGCTGACTCACTTGATACAAGCTAAAAACAACTTGTTGAATTATTTAAAATCTAAAATTTGGTTGAGCTATTTGAAGTCTAAAATTTGGCTAAAGTAAATTTAAAATCTAAAATTTGGTTCAACAATTTGAAATTTGTTTGAAATTAGGCCTTGTGTCTTAAGGGGATGAAATTAGGATTTGTAACTAATTATATATTACTTTTACTCTTTCATTTAACTTTTGTTTAGTTTAAATTGTGATTCATAACTAATTATAGTTCAATTAGGTACTTTTATGCAACTAATTAGGACATGTTCCTTGAGGGGAAGAAATTCAAACAATTGCCTTAAGGGGATCAACTTAGGACTTGTGTCTTAAGTGAATGAAATTAGGACTTGTAACTAATTATATATTACTTTTACTCTTTCATTTAACTTGTGTTCAGTTTAAATTGTGATATGTAACTAATTACAGCTCAATTAGGTACTTGTATGCAACTAATTAGGACATGTGTCTTGAGGGTAAGAAATTTGAACAATTGTCTTAAGGGGATCAAATTAGGACTTGTGTCTTAAGGGGATGAAATTAGGACTTGTAACTAATTATATATTATCTTTACTCTTTCATTTAACTTGTGTTCAATTTAATTTGTGATTAGTAACTAATTATAGTTCAATTAGGTACTTGTATGCAACTAATTAGGACATGTGCCTCAAGGGGAAGAAATTTGTAACCCTAACATAATCATAATCTAACATAATCCAACATAATCTAACATAATTTCTAAGATAACACAACATTATCCTAGAAATAATATAACATGTCAAAGAACATAATCCAAAATAATCCTTCTAATCTAACATAATTTCCAACATAACTAGAACATTATCCAACATAATATAACATTATCCAATGTAACCTATGTAAAAGAAGATGTAGTAGATAACATAATCCAACATAATCTAATGTATTTAATCTAACATAATATAACATTATCTAGACAACATAATGTAACACATGTAAAAGAACACAATATAACATAATCCAACATAATGTAACATATAAGAACATAACTATATATGTACATGTCAATCATCAAACATCTAAAATCCAGATGAAAGTCTAGAGATCAAATAATATCTCTAGATGAAAGTCTAAATCAAATAATCTATAATAAATAAATAAACTATGGATCATCAAGTAGAGGACTATCATCATGATGTATCCTCACACTATGGTCTAAAGACTGACTATCACCTAGATGCTCACTAGGATGTGCTAACCCCTATATATATTAAAGAGAAAGTGAAATCAATGCACATAATTTTATATTTAATTAAATATCTTTTAAATTTACTTGAATTGAATGAAATTTAAATATTACATTTAAAACTCACATGTGTCTAATTCAAAAAATTAAAACTCATCTATCCACTACTAACATCATCAAATGACTCTCGATGACATACACAATCGGGCATCAAAGATCAAGTAAAAATAAGAATGCCCCCAACAATACATACATACATGTGTGCAAAAAATCATATTAAAACATGTACATGTGCATAAATTATTAGTTGAAAAAATGCTTGAAATTGAAATTTTAACATGAATGTAAAAAAACTATAGATTTACCTATGTAGATGTTGGCATCTAATAATACTCAAACTGCCTAGCATCAATCATGTCCACCAATTTATCTAGATTTTGTTGGGTTTCATCTAGCTCCATCATTGCATCTACACTAGCATGACTAGTGGTTGGCACACATCCTAATAATGATGATCCAAGTGGACTAACTAGATGAGATGGCATAGAAGTAGAATCATCATGTATCAACAAGTCCATCCATCCTTTGGTCAACAAGCTGAATGCCCTCATCTAAACTCTGACCATGCCCTACATTAGTTGAAGGGTCTATATAGCAAAAGAGTGGTCAGTAGGTGGATCATGGTGTGTACTACCACCATGAGCACTACTTGATTGAAGAGAGGAATATGGCTGAGGATGTGACCCAATACCACCATGCACAGAATGTTGAACATCTGATATGGGTATGTCAAGAAGCTCTAATATAAATCTATATGAATATAATAGATCCTCAACAAGACTACTTATAGTATCTCCTACCAACACTCCAATGAGACCCTCTAAGCTAGTTAGTGAAGGGATGTCTATTACACTACACAAGTATCCTAAAGATGAAGCACTAGACGATGATTTGGAATGCTGACATGACATCAAATACTAGTCAACCTTATTAGTGGAAATAGATTTGACAGTTGCAAAAATGTTTCCAACTCCCTTAATCACCCCCCACAACTATGTGCTACACATGGCCTCATTAGCTGACGGACTTAATATAGGGAAAATAGTAGATGTCCTCTCTCTAACAATTTACCTATTTATCAATGATAGATGACCTGGCTACCTATCAACTAGTCTACCACACCCCTATCCTAAATGCGATGGTAAATTAGTGTAGTTCACCACCTTGTGTAAGTGAACCTCACAATAAAGTTGTCATGTAAAATAGAGTGGAATTTGGTCATTATTTGGATAATGACCATGAGCAGTAAGGAAACATGGGTATATAAGTGAAGCCATCTATGGATTTGTACACTTAAGGGGAGAATACCCCTTCACATACTATAGTGAAAGATAATGAGGGAAATATTCTCTCTTCATTGTCTCTTTGGACACTAAGCCCTATACCTATTGTAGTGAAAGCTTTGAAGAGACTTCTCATCTCTTACTATTAAGGAAAATCTATATAGTATATGCAAAATATGGAGTAACACCATGAATCTCATCTATAATATATGCAAGACTCTGAAAGATGCTTTGACATGTACTATTATACACACTAGATCATGTGCCACTAGCCAAACATTCATGAAGTCTATGAATCTCTTGGTTAGTGTGGTCATAGAGCATGTCAAGTGGGATAGGCTACTAATCTTTGAGAATAGTGTGCTACTGGGGGGGTAAGGCTACTACTCAGGGGGATAGAAGGCTACTGCTCAAGGGGGATGGGAGGCTATTTCTTAATGGGGATAGGAGGTTGCTCGGGTGGGATATGAGGTTGTTGATCTACCATGTGAAGGTCAATGTATGTACTATGCAAGTGCATCTATATAATGTGTAAACCTAAAATAAAAATAAAAATATGACATTTTTAATAAACTTAAAATTTATCAAGTACAATGACATTTAAGAAAATAATATATATAATATGTGTAAACATGAAGTTCAAACATAACACATATACATGTATAGTACTACATGTGTGAACATAAATAAAATAATACACACATGTGTTAAAAGTTAAAATATTACTTGGTTAGGTATTAATCTGATTAGGGTTGACATTATTTAGGTTATTATTTTATTGAATGGTTATGAAACTTATATTATGTATGGTTAAATAAGGTTAATTTTAGGGTTACTTGGTAAATTTTCATTAAGTTAGGGTTAGGAAATTTTTTTGGTTTGTAGGGTTAAAATACAAGTATGTGTTTAGAATAGCATTATATGTCAAAAGTAAGCTATTATGATAGGTTAGAGTTACTATAAAATTGTTAGAACTCTATCTAGTTAGTGTTAAGAACTTAGAGTTAAGTTTAGGGTTATGCTTAAAGTTAAAATGTTACCTGGTGAGGTTAAATTAATTTGATTAGGGTTTCAACATTTGTGAGGTAAATACTTACTTGGCTCCTAGGGTTCAAGGAGTGTGTATTCAGAATAACTTATTTTATGTTGATGCAAAATCATGATTGAAATGTTACCTAGAAAGTTAATATATAATGTTTAGGGATCTTTAGGATTAAATGTTTAGGGTTAGTGTACAAATCTCTAGATCTTAAAGTTTTTAGTTAAGAAATTCATAAATTAGGCTATTTTTTAGGGTTAAGAAGTGAGGATTGTGCTGTAAAAATTTGAAGTTAGAAAATTAATATTAGGATTAATATTAATATATATTATGAATTTGAATTAGAGTTAAGATTAGGATTGAATTTAAACATAAGGGTTAGCATTGTGTTACATGACATTTCTAGGGTTAGAATTGCACAATTATATTTATTTAAATTAGATTAGGTCAAATCTAGTCAAGGTTTAATTAGAATTTTGAGATTAGGGTGAGGAGGTCAAGGTGAAGTTTATAAATTAGGGTTCATATATGTGTGTGTCTAAGAGAGAGAGAGAGAGAGAGAGAGAGAGAGAGAGAGAGAGAGAGAGAGAGAGAGAGAGATTGTGTGTGTGTGTGTGTGTGTGAGAGTGAGAGAGAGAGGGGTAACTGTTGCCCAACTAATGTTAAAAAGAGTTAATTCGTTGAAATTAAATCATTGGAGGTAACTTGGTGAAGATTTAAAAAAACACACACACACACATGTACATGTATATGAACTTAAATTTTAATATATTATATTGTTTGAACATGTGTACATTACAAATTTAAATATACATGTGTACATATCCACAATATGTTCATGTATGTATAACATGATGTTACATTTACACACACACACACACACACACACACATATGTATATGTATATGTATGTATGTATATATACACATACATACATACATATATATATGTATGTATGTATGTGTGTATATATTTATATACATATATATATATATATATATATATATATGTAAGTAAGTATGTATGTATATATATACATATATATATATGTATATATATATACACACATACATACATACATATATATACATGCATGCATGTATATATATCATGTACACAATTATGCATACATGCGCATGTATATATATATATATCATGTATGCATATGCATATATATACATGTGACATATTTGCATATATGTCAGGTATATATGCATCTATATACACATGACATATATGCATATATGTCACATGTATATATGCATATGCATACATACATGATATATATGTACACACACACACACACACACACACACACACACACACACACACACATATATATATTGAAGAAAAAACCATATAAAACATAACTAAAATCTTAAAAAAGAAAAAAATGTATAAAACCAAACCCATGTACCTTTTTTGATGTTTGAATTCCAGATGCCTTTCTCGCTTGTGCAGTTTTAGATTGAAACAATGCCACTAACAAAAATGAAAGTGGGGTTGGGACTCACAAATGGGCATTTTGCTTTCCAATCTTTCGATCAAAACTATACTTAATAGTTTTGATCAAAACTATTAAGTATAGCTCCAATCGAAAGTTTGAAAAGCTTTACTACAGTTTATTAAACCTATGGTTGGGTTTAAATTTCAATCAAAACTATGTTATAAGTTTTAATCGAAACTTATAACATAGTTTTGATTGAAACTTAAAGGTGTTGTTAGTTTCTATCAAAACTGTGTCATTTTTTGGTTTTGATAGAAACTAATAAGTTTCTATTGAAACTTATTTCTATAGTTTCTATTGAAACTTTGAAGAAAATTTTTTTTGGTCACACAATTTTGGAGGATTTTCTTCCTCCAAAAAGGTGTAACCCACTATTGTTGGTTCACCCTACCCACTCCACAGTTCCAGCAGAATTGTTTCATTCAAATAAGCCACAAATTGGATTTTTTGTGGATTATATAATTTTTTGTGTTCCAGCCGAAATGGATTTGGCTAGACCCAGTCTGGCCAAATCAATTTTGGTTGGAACACTGTGGAGGTGTAAAGACCATATGGTGTCTACTTAGTGCCACATGAATTCAGCTAGAATCATTTCAAACAAAAGGTGTCCAATCGGATTCAGTCCCACTTGATTTCACTCTTGAGGGGGTATGATGAGTACATCATTGGATCTATCTTCTTTCAAATCAATATGTTCAAAAACTCAAACTCCTCATTGATAGGGGCATCACATCACTAGGGTTATATTTAGTTGTCCATATCTAATATCAAATTGAGCCATGATCTATTTGTTGGTTTGATTTTTTACATAGTAACTTTTCTTAAAATCATGGTATAAAAATCAAATGTGAGTCCTTTTATTTGATCCTAGGGTTTCAAGTTCTGGGTCTTGTATTTTTGATATCTTTTAAAATTTGTGTAAAACCCTAGGTCATGCCCTTTTAATATTTATCTTGGCATGAAATCTTTTAAAAGGGTTGAATATTCTTTTCCTACCTGCTTTGAAGTCATTGTTGACTTCTTTTTGAAAAGGTCTTGTCCTACCATTGGATCTTGTTTGGATCTATGGATGTTGTGTGTTCATTATAAAAAGTTACAAGGCTATTTACTATAGTGATGTGGTGACCATCAAAAAATTATGTTTACTATAGTGATGTGGTGACCATTGAAAAACTATGTTATGGTACTGAAAAAATGAGGTCTGGTGCTAGACAAGTGTATCAATTTGAAAACATTACAGTCATGCACTCTGTCCCAGGGTTGTTAGTATCAGAAAGGACACATGTGGAGCAATTCAAAAGTGGTGTCATCAAGATACAAGTTTTTCTGGTGAGTTGCTATGTTGTGATTAGAAAATCTATGCACCCTACCAGTAGCAACATAGCGAGTGCTCAAAATATAAAGAAAGCAATAACCTTTTAAAGTTGATGTGACTGCAGAATTCTCATGCAGTTTCATAAATGTGCATGACCACCTTTTTTGAGAATAGTAATAATTGGGGAAATTTCAATCAATGTGTTATGCATCCTTCATTACTAGAATTCTGAATCCGCTAGAGGTTGCTACATTGTGACTAGGAAAGTCATCAATTTTCTAGTAGTGACATAGTGAATGCTTGGATATTGCAAAAGATGGTGTTCTTTTAAAATGGGTGGTGATTTTGAAGATCCCAAGGAAGATATCTTGCAAACTATGCCTTTATTTCTATGACAATCATGTCATTCATGGTTATTCTATTTTAATTTTCTTGGCACCAATTTTTGATGGGTCACTAGAAGTTGCTATGTCACTGTTAGAAAGTTAATGACTTTCACCAATAGTGAGATAGTGACTAGTGAGAAAGTTATGATGAAATGGAAATTTCAAACGGTAGGCCCCAAATGAGTGATTCATCAAAAATGAGTTGTGTAGATCAAATGACATGATGGCATCCTACTAAGCAATTATATGCCTAAAATTCTAAATCCACCGGAGCTCTCTATGTCACTTCCAGAAAGTAAATGAATTTTTTTAGTATCAATGTAGCAACCCACCTAAAAAATAACAAACATGGAAACATCAAGGAGGTGTGATGTCACTGAGGATTGAAATAGTATATATATGCCAGCATGTTAAAAGCCAACTCAGCATCATTAATAACCTAGACCCATGCCCCATGCATAAAAAATATATAAGGGATTCTAATCGTCAAATCAAGCATGGATTAACGATACTCACTATCTCACTATTGAAAGATGTGCACTTTTGATGTACAGTGAGGTAGTGAGTAAGGAAACCACTACATTTTCAAAGATTCATGCAGTTGCCACGCCCTCAGATCAACTTCAAATCTACAGCTGTCACTATCTCACTATGAAGAGTTGCACAAAGATCATGTATAGCAAGATAGCTAATGAGGGACCCACCATATTTCTCTTAAGAGTTGTATAAAATGTTTGCCACATGATCAAAGCAAAATCAATGGTTATCGTTATCTTGCTATAGCAAGATGCTCAAAAATTATGTATAGCAAGGTAGTGACTTGATGACACATGTCCCCAATCATTAGTGGGCCTAGAATGAAATGCTAGCATTGAAGGAAAGGTGCAGATGGAAGAATTTTATTGGCTTGACTACCAACATGTTATGAAGAAAGGTGAGTCAACCCAGTTTTCATTCCTAGATCATAGGATTTTTCGATGATCAATGGTGCAAATTTAAAAGGAGATGTGATGCCACTCTATTTTTCTATAATGTGCATTTATGATGAATGAAAGCTTCCCTTGTGAGAAAAATAGAGTATAATACATGAGATTTTTCCATTTTTAGTACCACGCAAACAAAGATTTCATGTTTTCTGAGCACAAGAGCCTATTGATGATATTGTGTTAAGCCAAGAAAAGGTGTGAAGCAATCCTCCATCTCTTTGTGAGCTATTATAGAAGTTTAGAGAAGAAAAAGTTTCGAAAATTAAGTAAGTACTCATATTATAACCTCTATAGCATTCTAGTTCCTATGAATTATAGTCAAGATGCCTCCTAAGAAAGCATTTTTTTGGCAAGTAAATTATATGGATAGGAATGTTCATGACGATTTGCTAGAATTACTCCCAAAGTCCACCAATGAACTTGCACAAGTTAAGAAGTTAATTTCCTTAAATCCTAGGCTTAAGATTACTAATGGCCTATATGACAAAGGGAACTAGGTTAGGGATGCAACAATTATGCAAATTGGTCTTTTTTTTTTCAAAACATGGTTTTTAGAGAGGAATTTTTTTGCCTTACATAATAACATCTAGAATTTTGATTTGGGAAAACTAGTAGTTCCAAGTGTTTTCATGGATTATGATTTGCTTGAAGCCATTGCCAAGGAATATGACCAAGCTATTAGGGTGGTGAGATGAACTCATGGTATGCCTTTGATCTTAGTTAGTCCTGAGGAAATTACAGAGGTTTTTTACCTAGACCCATTGTCAGATTCTCATGTGCCAATTAATCTACCAAAACTAGAAAATTAATAAAAGGTAAAGAAGGATGTTGAGAAACCCACATGCTCACATTGCAAGAAAGAAGGGCATGATGATTCTAAGTGTTGGAAGCTGCATCCTGAAAAGAGGCCAAAGCGATATGGTGGAAACAAAGGTAAACAGAAAATTGCTGCTGTAATTCAACAAGATCTTGGATCTGACTCCGGAGATGAGACAAAGATTGTTGCTACGGGGATTCAAGGTAAAGGAAAAGGTATATCTCTTTCATCAGCTACAAATTCTTCTAGTATAAGTGCAAGTACAAGTAAAGAATCTTCTCCTAAGAATGATAAGCGAAGGAATGAATTATTTCACATCCGAGGAGTATGGAAATTGGGCTATAGGGTGGCTTGTTTGGTCAGTCTCAGTGCGGTGTAGGATGGTGTGCAGACACTATCCGACGTGAAATTGAGCTGCTACATGGTGTAGATCAGTGTGGGCTGCAAGGAAGTAGTGCGATGTAGGGTCTCTTTATTGCAGATCCGAGGTGAAGTGTGGGCTTGCACAATGTAAGTCCATTGATGTTAAACATTTGGGGCCATTTAAGATGGTGAGGCGTAGGATTTCATGTGATGGAAGTCCAAGGAGTAATACTGACAGTGTGATAGGCAGGCTTGGAAGTCATGGTGGCGGTCTAGGCGATGGTGTCATGGGTCAGTGGAGTTGGGCGATGTGCAATCGTGAGGTGTAGGTTGATGTGCAGGGCATCATCCGAGGAGAAAAATGGAGTGGGCTGCGAGAGCAGTGTGGTGTAGAACTTTCCAAAGGTGGGTTCGAGGAGAAGAAATGAGTACTGAGAAGTCACTAAGTTCTAGAAGTGTATTGGTGGTTGGATGTGGTTGATTTTTGAGTTGATGTGTTGGGGACGAGTGGATACTAGGCATGCCGAGGGTTGGCCTGCAGTCAGTCAGAATGGCACAGTTGAAGACCGATTACAAAGCCAATGTTAAAGGTGATGACTTAGGAAAGTGGATTTGGGAGCTGTCAAGTGCAGTTTGGCGTAGGATTGTGGCTTGAAGAAATTTGGGCTATGATCTGAGGAAGGTTGCGTAAGTACTAGGCATAGCACAAAGGGTCTGGAAGTGGATCGGTAGGCAAATGTTGGTGGCCGAGTTGATTTGCAGTGTGTGGGGATGAGTTGGGTGCAGGGCATGCCAGAAGGTTCTTCAGCAGGCAATCAGAGTGGCACAGCAGGAGTCAAGAGGCCAAAAGTTGACTGTGTGAAGCTTGGGAAAGCAGTGTGGCTTGTGCATCAGGGTGATGGCGGGCTTGGATGTCAGTGGATGACAGCGGAGGCTGAGTGGAGACAAAGCAGTAGTGCAGAGTTTCGGGGGTGTCATCGGAGGGATGGTTGGCTCAGTGGAGTGAGACATGGATATGGTTTCATGCAAGTGGGTTCAGTATCAGGGATGTTGACAAGCACCAAGTATGTTGTGGAAACAGAAGGTGTGCACTGGAGGTATAGGGCGATGACAACAGCCAGTGTTTGAGATACAAGACATCTGTAGATCCAATGTGTCAGGGTGACAGTGGTGTCGACGTCGAGGACGTCGCCTATTTTTAAGTGGGGGAGGATGTAAGGGGCTGGTGATTCATGATATGAGACCTTGAGGCCGGATGGGCTTGTGCTGCAAATCTGGGTGCACACAGGTGTGGCGTAGGCAGACGTGGGTCTAGCCAAGGTGTAAATGGGACTATGTCGTGTGCTGGGCAGACATGGTTTTGGTGTAGGATCTTGTCCTAGACATGATCCGAGGTGTATGCTTGGGGCTATGTTGCGAGTGGTTCCCCTCCAACATAGTTGCGGTGTAGGCATGGTGTGCAACCGGGCTGAGGTGTGATCTTGGGACTATGCTATGAGATGTTCCCTCTAGCATAGTTGTGGTGTAGGTGAGGCATGGAGCCAAGCTGAGGTGTATCCGCAGAGGGTAAGTGCCAACGTGCACAAAGGATGGCTTGGAGAGTCCATCTCCCTCAAGAGGGTCGAAACAAAGTAGTCCCTCCCTCTGGTCTTTGGGAGACAAAGGTGACGCAAATTCTTTAGGAGCAATGAAGTGTTGCTCCGCCGTTACATAACATGGTGAGTTTTGGTACTATGACAAAGGTCCCTGTCTCAGTGTAGCAGAGGAGCTGGACCAATGTTGGCAGCCTATTTCCCCTTGGAGTTGCCTGGAGTCTGAAAGCTAGGGAAGCGGTTTTCCTAGTCCTGCGATAGGAGGCAATATGGTTTGTCCGAGTAGGAGCATTGTGGGCTTGAGGTTAGCTGTGCGGGAAAGGTGTCATTGTGCTAGATGGCTAAGTGGTGTGGTATCGGTTGGGTGTGGCCATAGGTGTACATCCGGGGTGCTTGGTTGCATGGGTTTGCATTAAGGTTGGATCTCAGAGATCAAGGAGGTCAAGTATGGAAAGCGGGATGTAGTGTCTCAGAATGATGCTAAGGAGATGTCGAGTCAAGTGGGCAGATCCATGTCAAGTATCCAAAGAGGTAGTCGTTGGGCATGACTCAAGGAGGTGAGTCATGATGGAAGGCTAGGAACAAAGGCTTGTGACGCATGAGTGAAACGAGTGATGCAGATGAGTGAAGTGGTTCAGAGGTGAAGCTACAGAGTGGTCACCGAGTTGGTTCAACCTGCCAGCGTTCCACAGGGTTGGGTGGATCATGGAGCTAGGGTGTGGAACTCAAGTAGGTTGTGCAACGCAAAGGGATCCGTGGATTGAGCATGAGACAGCGTGGATGCATGGAGTGGTTGGTTTGAGTGCCTAGAGTGCACGAGGACATGATGTTCACCAACAAGGGCATGCAGACATAGACTGGGGTGTCAAAGCAGTTGGGGCTCATGGTGGGGATCCAAAGTTGAAAGGTAGATGGTTGTTCCATGGGGAGCAAGGGTTGGTCTTCAGGTGGGCTCTATGGGGAGCTAGGGAGACTAACAGCTGATGGAGTGCTGTGGAGGCATGTTCATGTTAAGGATTGGACTGGAGGATTCTAGGAAGCTTAGAGAGGTGCCATAAGGATGTCGAGTATACCATGGAGGTGTGCGTATGAGCCAGGAAGTTCAGAGAGGTATAGTGGAGGTGTCAAGTATGCACTGGGAGTATGCGTATTGAGCTAGAAGGTTTAGAGAGATGTCAAGATGGTGTTGAGTATGCTTTGGAAGCATATGCATGAGCTAGGGAGTGCTCTTGGGGGTCCAAGTCATCCAGTGTGGATGCAGTGTTCAGCAAGAGAGTTTAGGTGGTTCTCAATGCAGGGTTGTAATGGTGCAGCGTTGGGCTTGGGGAGTCAGGTGTGTTGAACATGAGGAGCTCTAGGAGCTTGATGCATTCCCAAGAGTGGCAAGATGATCATAGAGGATCAGGATGTGGTCAAGAGACTCGTGGGAGTTGAGATCACCTATGTGGCCGATGTCGGAGTAAGGTGGGCTTATGGGAGTCGCCGAGGCAAAGATATCAAAAGGGCTAAGTAGGGGTTCAGCGTTGAGGTTGAACAGGGGTAGAGCTAGAGGCTCGAGGATATGGGCATGGAGCACCGAAGGAAGAGAACCAGGAGTAAGGATGGTTTGGCATGCGCTTCTATTCTACGGGAGTGTATGTTTAGGCAGTCAGATGCGTGGGCATTTGATGAAGACAGGGAGGCGTAGTCTGGGTGAATGAAAATGGTCGCATCTTATGGTGGATCAGAAGTAGGGATCGCCAGTGCCGCGCGTGGTTTGGAGATTCTCAAGGAGAAGGCTTAACCTAGGCATAAGCATAAAATCCAACCACATGACAGTTGGTATCAGAGCTGATCGCTCTAAGCATGGTTAGAGTCTGTGCATGAATCTTGGAGTGATCGTGCTTTTGTTACCCCAATTCTTGGTGAGGAGATGATATTGTGCGTGATCTAGTCAGAGTGTTGCTTCAGGTTGTCATTGCTCATGTGAGAGTAGGCAGTGGAGCGTTGATCTTTGGCAGATTGGCTTGGGTTTTCATCGACTCTTACAGTTGGCATCAAGTTATAGAGATGGTCAAACCGACCGGCGCCTCTTCCAAAACGTTTAACTGCCAATGCGCTATTTTGGCGCTTTAAAATATATTTAGCGCAGTTTTTAATTATCCTTTATCTAACCTGCCAGCCTTATGTTAAATAAGGTATATGGTTAATTTGTTACCCTTAAATTGCCATAAAGCCAAATTTAAAAAATGGCTAAAGGGGGATAATCGAATATGGATTAGTTAAGGGTCCTATATTTATATCATTTTGTTATAGCCTTATTTTGGCTAATTTTGTGTATAAAATGGGGGGGTTAGGAGGCTATATGGGCATGCAGAAAAAGGAGAGAACGTTGAAGTGCTGAGAGTAAGGGAGATTTGTTGAAGCATTTATTCCTGTACTTTGAAACAGTGTGATGTTGTTGTACTTCAAAGGAATGACTTTGTAAACATTTGTACATGATTTTTGGAGATAATCAGATCGCTCCCCCTATTGGAGCTGGACCCGGAGATGTAGTCCATACGGATGAACTCCGAGATCAAATTGTTTGCGTCTTCTTTCTCTCATTGTCTCTTTTATCAGCTTAATCTTGTTTTTCTCTTATTTCATTTATGTTAATTTGATTCGTTAAAAGTTTTAAATTAATTCTATGTGATAAATTAGCATTCCTCTGTACTAGTCCTAGATCCTAATCAGATCAGATTAGGGGAGGTGCATTGAGGGCACATATTGGTATAATAGGAACTTTTCTAGTAATCAGTATAGCCTCTAGGGAACCTTTTAAGAAGAGTCTTTTCACTTCTCAGGCTATAGAGATATACAAGACCCTATGTCATGTTTTTGGTGAAGACGAGTAGGATTTCATGCCCATTGGCCTTATGTATATGATGGTTCAAATTTCCTCTTTTGGTGTAGATTTTATTTTTGATTTTTCTTCCTTTTTATCTAAAGAAATCCATGTTGGTATGGTTAGAATTGCCAAAGGGAAAGTGGAGAAGACCTTTGGGTACTATTCTTTGTTGATGCACATGTTCTTGTTTAAAAGGGTGGCATATTTTGATAAAGAGATGGAATTTAATAAAGAGAAGGATGGGGAAGCACTATTAGTTTAGTTTTGGAGTTCAAATATGACCTAGGATGCTAATAATGCTAGTTTTGTCATTTTAGATAGGAATTTTGCCTCCAAGTTGAGATGCCTTACATTAAGTGACAATCCTAGAATCCCCAAGGCACTAATGAATCTTATTAGGCCTATGGATAACCCCCATAATTTGAAAGTTTAGCATAATTGGGGGAATATTATTCCTTACTCTATTTCTACTATTTTCAAAATTTATGGTTTTAGGGGTAGCCCTCATGTATTGCCCTACCAAGTACCTTTAAAGGTAGGAATGCCAAAAGTTTTGTGGGGAGTGGAGGAGATGTTTTTGTTTAAAAGGTCACTGGGGTCAATTTTTCCTACCTGCAATGTGGCATGCTAGTTTCTAATTACTAAAGGGGGTTGACTCTTCTTGCACGAAAATTTGGATCAGTGTAAAATGGCTATCACCCATCCCCATTTTTGTGATACTAAGGGATTTTTTAATCAAACTTTGAGACATAGGATTAAATTGGAATAGGTCAAACATGACTCATATTATCCAGAGAACATTATAAGGAATGAATTCTCATTGTAGGAATAGGAGACTAAAAAGGAAAAGTGGACAGTCTATTTCTGGGTTTTAGAATTCATTCATTGTTTTGATCAGAAATATAGTCCTTTAGATAATGTTAATATAGAGGCTGACAAAGTAAATAAACTCATGAATACCTTCCCTAAAATAATGGAAGCTTTGAATGAAAAGAAATAATTTTTTATTGATTCATACCCAGATAAGGCTAGAGAGGTCATGAGGAGGCAAACTTTCACTCCCAATATAGGAGTTAGTCAAAAAGTTGTTCAAAAGAGACTAGGTTATACTGTAATTTAGAATAAAAGGGCTCCTATAGATAAGGGCATGAAAATAATGGGATCCACCAGTGTAGTCCAAGAGGAGTGACCTAATGAACCTTCTCCTAAAAGGTAGAAGGTGATGAAGGAAGAGAGGCCTCAAGTTGATGAATATTCACCCACTCAATCCCCTTTGAGGATTGTGAGAAGAACAACTCACTAGTGAGAAAATTGAGCATATGGGATCCTAGGGAGGTATTTTTATCACCCAGGCAGAGTTAGATGAGAGTAACCCTCAAGAACCTTCTCCACCAAGTTTGGATCTAACAATAGTTGACTATAGAGGTAGGGAATTGGACCCTGTGTTAGAACAAGCAAGTCATCAATTTTTGGCTGATGATAGCTTTGTAAAATCTAGGGCTTTCTAGCAATTTGCTTGGAGGGTGAACATGAATAATTTTGAAGAAAGATGTAAAAGGTTAAAAATAGAGCATCTAGAAATAGATGAAGCCTCTATTGAGAACCAAACAAAAGAAGAAATGATAAAAGAATTTTAGAATATAAGCCTTGAAGAGGGAAGACAAATGGTGAGGGCATCAAACATTTTATTGTTACCAAATTGAGACATTGTTGATGCCTTAGTTTTCAATTCTATTTAAAATAAATTGAATTTGCAAGATCAAAATAAAAAAGACTTCCAAGGTACTACATTTATTGAAGATCAAGCTGCATTGGTCAGTTGGTCATTAAGAAGAGGATCTAGAGCCACATTATCACAACCATATGAGTCTAGATTAATGGAAAACATAATTGTAAGGAGAGTTCCTGATATCACTCATATACAGGTAGCATATTGGAATTTGGATTCATCCCAATTTCTTTTGGCTACTACTAAGAAGGAAGAACAGGCCATGTTTGAGCTACAAAGTAAATATGAGACAATTCTTGAGGCCTACAATAAGGGGGTAAAAAAGAGAATTGAGCTTGAGAACAAGCTAATGGGAAGGTCCACAAGGCCTAGAATAAGATACCGTCATCCCATAGTGGAACCCTTCAAATCCACCCCCCTTGTAGAAATACCAAACACACCCCAAAGGCTAGAATACTACACAACTGAGGATTTTGAAGAAGAAAAAAGCAAGCTATGGGTCCTACATGTGGAGCTAAATATACAATATGAAGATAAATCAAGAAAAGCTCTCACGTACCTTGTAGACAAAATTGAGTGGCCAATTTTTTATGATCAATTAACAAGGGTAGTAAACATTTGGGAAGAATAAAGATGAGGCTTTAAAGCCTATTATGAATAAGTGGGGGAAGAAAAGGAGAAGAAAAGAGGTGACATTTTTGTGTTATTCAGTCATAAGGTCATCCCATGACCAAAATGAAAAGATTTATGACATTGTCACTAACCTAATAGATTTTGATGATAGGTGGGTTTGCTTGCAAAGAATTATAGTGGGCTACTTGAGTAAGTAAAAGAGCCAAAAATTTGATTTATTTTTGCATGCTATAGATAGAAATAATAAATTGAAAAGCAAAGATAAATGGACCAAACAATTAGATGATTTGTTCTATTTAAGGATGAATAAAATCATAAATGAAAAAGGACATGCTTGGTGGGCCACTTCAACTAAAGTGTTGGTAAAGGTTCAGTTATTCTTTGATTCTTTGAAATAGGATATTATTACTATTGATCATGAGGCTAAGTATGTGCTCAAAAGACATAATGATATTTTGTAATTCAACTAGCCAGATGTTATAGTGTTTGACACATGGATGGTGGATATTGCTTTTGATGAGCAATTTGAGGAAGTTACAACAAATGAAGATGCAATATAGGATGATGAGGTGCATATTATTGACACATTAGCACCACATATGAAAAATGAAGAAGGTGAATGTCACCAGTTAACTTCAACTGCAGGTACAAAATCCTAGGATGTGGACATGATAGAGAAGTAATGGAGGGTAAAAGTAATGTTGTTTGTCTAAGATGAAAACAATGAAAATCCAAGGATAAAAGTTGATTTAGAAACACCAGAGGGCTCATCATTAGAAACACCACAATGCTCATCATTGGCGAGCCTAGTGGTAGCATATTCAGAAGAATTAGAATAGTGGTGGCAAATCAAAAGAGCCAGTAACTTGTCATGATGTAATAGAAATGGGCCTACCAAAGTATATAGTGATGTGTTAGCTTTCTATTACATTATATTTTTTTTTTCTAGACACTTGTCAAATTTTCCAAGCCTAAAGCTTGTTGCATCTCACATATTTAAGAGAGATCCCAAGGCTAGAAAGAGGGTTTGATTTCTGATGTATTTTTTTTGGATTCTCAAGAAATAGTATAGTCGGTCCAGTAATGTATAGTTGTGTTTGAGTTTATTTCTAGTTATGTACTTTTCTATTGTAAAATAGAAATGACAGTATCAACATGAATTTATGGGTTCTTTATTGAGTCTCTATTGGTTCTTGTATTAATGAATAAAAGGATAATATAAAAGGGTATTTACACTAGATATGTGTCACTATTTTTTGTCTCCATTTCATGAGTTTATTAATTTTGAGATCATTTGAATAAGGTTTATTTGGTTGAATGCAGTCTAGATGGGTTGTATATTGGTTTATTGTTTCTTTTAATTCAAGGGATTATGTAAGTTTTTTAGTAAATTAGTAGAATTCATGAGTTTATGAAAAGGATATTTCATAAGAATGGAAATAGGTGATTGCAATTGATAAATTCAATTACAAGTTAATTGAACAAGATCTCCTGCTAATAGTTGACTCTTTGCCCCTATGGATAAAGCATTGGTCATAAAAGGTGCTAGAGAGTAAATTTTGTTGTTACATATCCAAAATTTTCAAATTTAAAATCATTCTTGTTCCATTTTGTTTAGTGTTATAATGTTGGTCAGCATTCATTTATAATTTACTTCTGGATATTAGGTAGCTGCTATTCCTAGAAGCAATTGTAAACTTAAGGAGAATTAGGACCAAATCTATTTAAGAGGGATATACATGAACCAAAGAATATCAACAAATGGATAAATGACACACGTGATAGGGATAGAGGATGAGAATTAAAGTGAAACTAAATTAAGTCTCATGCAATAGTATCCAAGTGAATTATCCCCTAGGTATACCTGCCTTGGTTTTGCAGAGCCTAAAGAGTAGGAAACCATCCTTGGTTTTGTTTAAGTTGGGTCCAAATGGTTTACTTATGTAATTTTTAATGGGAATTGGCTAATCCTTAGGTTATGTGAGTGTTATCTTTTTGGTTTTGAATATTTTGTTGATTCAATAGTTTTAAACACCAACAAAATAGCGAATCTGATGGGGACAAGTGTTAGTATTATAATTATTAGATCCTATAAAATTACTTGTGGTTTTAGTGGACTTTTCTAGTGACAAACCTTGAGAATTTAAGAAGAGAAATAAAACCCCACTCCGCAGGTGTACACTAACATGTATCATCCTTATAAAGGTGTCTTATCCACTAAGAAAGAGTTACAGTTCCAAAAAAAAATCTGATTGGGTGCATTCTATTTGTCCATTTCTTTCATGATAATCCCATGATAGTCTATTAGGTTAGCAAGACAATTGCATTACTTTTCCCTAGGAGGGTGGCAACTCAGAAAAGTTTTAATCAATGCCAAGTTTAAGAATGATTTATATCATTGGAAGTGTGAAAATATGCAGGAAAATGTGAATAAGAACCCAACTATTAAGTTACAGACTAATCTTCCTCCTAGAGGAAAGAAAAACTAGGCTATGAACGAAGCCTAGATGCAGAAGAAAAATTAATCCTAGGAGCAAATGGCAAGGGAAAATAATACCTACATTTCAATTGAAAAGAAACCTTTCTGCAAGGGCCCTAGATCTTATCCTATTTTGTCTGATGATGATTTCTATAATACTCTTGAAATGATATTTCAAGAAAAGGCTATCCAACCACATGCACTTAGTCTATAGGATAGGACTAGTAACAATCTTTTCCAATGTAGCACAAACCCTTTCATGTTAGATTACTCTCCTAGAAAGGAAAGACCAAAACATTTAGAGCCTGAAAGTTTTAATGATGAGAAGACATCTAGTTCTAAGTTTACCATTCCTAACCTTGATGAGAATGAAATGTTAAGAATGTAGCTTGCTGAGAAAGAAGTCATTGATAGGAAATTTTAGAAGGAAAGGGAGGGAAAGATCATTAAGGCCTATGAAGAAAAGAAAGAATTACTTAGGAGAATTGCTGCTTTGAAAAAGAAGAATGAGATAGCAGTTAGTGCTTGGCTGCCTAAAATTGTGGGTCAAGTGGAATAGCTTAAAATCCAAGAGAAAAAGTTGCTAAAGGATTAAGATCTAAACCAAGAGGGTCCTCTAATACAATAAATCAAAAGTTATAAGACACTAGATGTTAAAGAAGATGTAGAACATGTTGTTAGTGTTCAAGATAAGGGAAAACAAAAGGAAGTTGGTATTAGGATAAATGAACGAACAAATCCCATCTAGATCCATGATTCTTTGTCACCTTTTGAGTTAGAAAAAAGAAGGAAGGAGAAGGAGGCTTTGGCTAAGAAATTTGAAATTTTAGAGGATGAGGCAGCCATGGTTGAGTTGAATAACAAAATTAAGTTTCTAGAAAATGCTAAGAAGTAGTTTATATTTTCTCTTAAAGATAATGATAGAACAAATATTGCAAATCAAAATACTGCTAAATTGTCTACTTCCTTCTTGTCTTCTTCATCATAGAAAATGGAGCCAAATAAATCTTCTATAGATCCTAGTACTAGTACTACTTTTAATAATAATGAAAGAAATGTTGTTAATGATTCTAAGGTTGATTTACAAAGAAGACCTATTTAGTTAGAAGGCTATAGGTAGATACACTTTGAAGGTATTCCTAGTTTCCCTAACCCTATCCCATAGGAAATGAGGAAAAGATTGCCCAAGTTTGCTGGAAATAATGCTATTACTTGTGAGGATCACTTGAGAAGTTTTCTTGACATGATGAGTGATTATGAGGTTGAGGCTGAAGTTATTTGTTTAGTAGTTAACTAAAGATGCTAGAGAATGGTTCAAGAGGCTTCCTGAGTCATCTATTGTAGATTGGAAAGATATTGAGTATTGCTTTAAAGAACAATATGGTGATAAACAAAACCCAAGTTATATTCTATTTGAGTTCAATAATATTAAGAAGTTTTATAATGAATTAGTTACTAATTTCAACACTAGGTTCCAAAAGAGGATGTATAAGCTAATGCAAGCCATGTGAGTTGATGATAAGGTATGTATGATTACTTATTTGAATGCCTTTTATGGGAAAATGACATATTAGCTTAGGTACAAGGAGCCTAGGATTTTGAGACATGCTTTCAGAATTGTTGTCAATATAGAAAATAATTTGAGGATTTCAAGAAGATTGGAGAATAAAAGAGATGACGCTAGCTTATTTGGGAGTAAGGGAAATAGAAAAGAAGAGCACAAATCTATAGGAGAAAAAAGGTAGGAGCCTAGTGAGATGAGTCAAGTCTTAAATGCTATAAAAGGTTTGAATCTTCCCCAATGAAAAAATCATAGGAATCCCCCTAAAAATAAGGCCCCTTACCAGTCCAATTTTGGTAGAAAAAATAGATTGCAAAATTTCCCTTATAATACTACTTGGAAGGATGGTCACCCTAATGTTCCTCCTAAAAATACTAGTAACAAGGTTACCGCTGATCCTTTATCCAAAAATTCCATAAATGTTGTAGATGACCTTGAACCCACTATTAAACCCACATGGTGTTTTGTTTGTCAGTTACCTCATGCTCCTAAGTATTGTGCAGTAGCTTTGTCATTTTCTAGAAATAAAACTGAGGTAGAAGAAAATCAAGAACATGAATAAAGTAGTGATGATGTAGGATGTAATATGTTTGAGTCACATTATGACCATTATGATAGTGATGACCATGACAGAGATGTAGTGGAACAAAGATAGTTTCAAAGTCATATGTAGTAGTAGGCATTTTTTGATGAAGAGAGTGATGCTGAGGACAATGTATGTAACATGGCATCTACTAGAGAGGGGGTGATAATAAGGAAGTATTCTAGAGAAGAGGTTGATTAGATTACTACTAGCATGGTAGCTCAAGTACAGACCAGACATATGGCTTAGAGTGCTGATAATGGTAAGGTGGCTAGTATATTTATCAAGAAAACTAACCCTAACAAAAAGGAAATGATAAAGCATTAAGAAATTCCTACTGTGAAGGTCAAAATTTTAGGTAAAAAGTGGGAACCAAAGAAAGGAGGAAATCCTAAGGAGTTAGAATTCTCAAATAATTTGCCTAAGAAATTTGATGAGTAGATATCAAAAGTGATCACTATAAATGACAAGAATCATCAAGCTATTTCTAATAAACATCATGAGAAGAAGGATATGAATATTGATAATTCCTCAGATTCCTCTAATGATATGCTAAGTTTTCTATCATAGATCACTATTAAAGTTCCCTTGTTTGAATTATTAAAGATCCCTAAAACTAAAATCAAGCCATAGCATGGTTAGGAAATACTAATATAGAGACAAAACAAGATTGTAATGAAATTCATGATCCCAAGAAAGGAAGCAAAGAAAAGGTAAAAGATAAAGAAGCTGAGGTAGTTGTGTCTCAAATGTTTTTGGATAGCTCTATTAATGAATTCTTAGGAAGTGTTCAGCCTTTTTTTTTGAGTATTTTAGTAAATGGTAAAACATTAAAAAACTACATGATTGATTCTAGTGCCTCTTAGGTTTGAAAGTTGATACTAGTCAGGGAAGATGTTGTGCCATGGATAAAAGAGAAGTGACAGTTATAGGTACTATTAATGCCTTACCATATAGACTAATAGCTTGCCCAGACAAAGAACTTACTATGAGTGTGTTGGTTGTTGATATTCCACCTCTATATGGTGTGATATTATCCAAAAGGTGGAGTGCTATCATGGGAGGAAGTTTGCAATGTGATCTATCATTTGCTACTTCTAACATTGATGGGAATTTAGCAAAAATAAATAAAGAACCAAAAAGAATATATATGATAGAAGAAGATATTGAGGATGATATGAAAAACTTTGTGGATATAGATGCCAATGAATTCAAAGTAGAGGTGTTGAATTTGAAGAAGGAAAAGCATAAATCTTAGATCACAGTAGAAGCTAATACAAAAATAGATAAGGGAGATTTATGGACCATGTTCTTTAATGGTGCTTGTTGCAAAGATCAAGTAGGTACAGGTATTTTTTTGATATCTCTAGTAGGGGTAACATACAAATTCTCTTTTACTTTAAGTTTTCCTTGTACCAACAATATAGAAAAATATGAGGCTTTACTATCAGGCCTTAGACTAGCTCATAAGCATGTGATAAAATTTTTATATGTTATAGGAGATTCTGAATTGGTTATATCCCAAGTGAGAAATGCTTATGTCTCAAAGAATAAGAGATTAAAATAGTACAGAAATGTGTTGTGGGATATGATTGAATGTTTTGATGCATTTGGGATAATTTGGAAGGATAGAAAAAACAACAAAATGAAAAACTTGTTAGCTAATATAGCAATAAAACCTGATGGTGTCACATTCACTGGTGTATCCAAAGTTTAGACTCAAACTAGACCCTCTATCCTTGATAATGTCTAGAATTGGCAAGTGTTTGAAGATTATAAGGATATTCTAAGATTTTTGAACTATGAGAATATGTTGTTAGGATAATAAATTGATTGTGAAGCTTATGTAGAAAATATAAATGGAAAGGATGCTATTTTTGGGCAGGAAGTTGTGCAGCTAAAGACAAATAAAATCCCAAAGGGTCTATTTGTTTTAGAAACTATTTTTGACAACCAAGATAGGTCACAAATGAATACTGATGAATATAATGCCAAAGATCTAGAGGAGGTAAACTTGGGAACTTAGGAAGCACCTAAAAAAGTATATTTTGGTAAGAAATTACCTCCTAAAATTAGGAAAGATCTGATAGACCTAATAAGGAAGTATAGACATGTGTTTGCATGGTTGTATGATGACTTAAAAGGCTATAGGGAAGATATTTTTTAACATGAAGTCCCTTTGAAACTAGATGCTAAGCGATTTAGACAAAAATAGAGGCCAATAAATCCTACCCTAGCCCCCAAGATGCAAGAGGAATTGATCAAGTTAAGAGATGTTGGGATTATAAAGCCTATCAAGCATTCCTCTTGGGTATCCAATTTAGTCCCTATTAGGAATAAAAATGGAGACATAAGGTTATGTGTTGACTTCAGGAATCTTAATATATCTTCATTAAAGGATAATTATGGATTGCCAAATATGGAAGCCATGTTGCAAAGGGTTACTGGTTCTGAACTAATGTCTATGATGGATGGATTTTTAGGCTATAATCAAGTGGTTGTTAAAGAATCAAATTAGTTCAAGACTACTTTTACATCTACATGTGGTACTTATGTTTATGTCAGGATGCTTTTTGGGCTTACTAATGTTGGGGCCACTTTTCAAAGGGAAATGAATGTGGCTTTTGTTAATATTATTGATAAGTTTCTAGTTGTGTATTAGGATGATCTCACTACTTATTCCAAAGATGAGAATGATCATTGCATACATTTGGAAAAGGTATTTATTAGGGCCCTTAAGTATGGTATTTCTTTGAAGCCAAGGAAATGTAGTTTTGGTGTTGCTGAAGAAAAGTTGTTAGGACATCTAGTTGGTAAACATGGAGTAAGGATTGACCTAGAAAGGGTAGAAGCAATAGATAAGATTTAGAAACCCAAATGTGTTAAAGGTATCCAGTCATTCTTTGGACAAATCAACTTTCCTAGGAGATTTGTGACAAATTTTGAAGAGATTAGTAGGCCTCTTATCAAGGATGCTAATGAAAGGATCTGAGATTAAATGGGATGGTGAACCTAGCATTGCATTCCAAAAGATCAAGCAAGCTATTAAAGATGCCCCTATTCTCAGAGCACCTAATTATGATAAACCAATGCATATATTTTCCTTTGCCTCATTTCACATTGTCACTACAATATTGTTATAGAAAAATGAGGAAGGTTATGAACAACCCATTCCATTTTTTAGCAAATCTTTGTAGGTAGTAGAACTCAAGTATGATATAAATGAAAAACAAGCATATGCATTGGTGAAAGGAGTCAAGGCTTTGAGGTGTTACTTAATGGGAGCTACTTTTGTTTCTTTTGTTCCTACTACTACTGTGAAGGATATTTTTTCACAAGAGGTATCTGGTAGGAGATGTAGATGGATTAATAGGATACAAGAATTTAACATTGACATTTAGATTACTAAATTAGTTAGGGTCAAGGTTTGGCTAAATTAATGATAGAAGCCAATTTAGAGGCAAACCAAATTAACCAACTTGATGATAGTTGCAGGGATAATCTTTGTGATATGGATATCTTTGACTAGTACAAAGATGTGATTTATCATTTGTAAAATATGAAACCTCCATTAGAGTTAACAGGCAACCAAAAAAGACCCTTCAAGTTGTAGACCATAAGGTATGTTATAGTCTAGGGTCAATTATGGTGGAGAAATATGGAAGGGGTACTTTTGAAGTGTGTGGATGAGATTGAGTCTAAAAGAATTTTGAAAGATGTTCATGGAGGTGTATGTGGTGGCCATTATAAGGCTAAAACCACTGCTCATAAAATTCTTAGGGCTGGATTTTGGTGACCAACACTTTTCAGAGATGCTCTTGAGTTTGTCAAAGTTTGTGATGCTTGTCAAAGATTTAGTGGAAAGTTAAAATTTTCTGGGAATTTACCACTAAGACTTGTTGAAGTATAGGCACTATTTTAGTAGTGGGGAATTGATTTTGTAGGTGAAATCTCAAATAAATCCAATGGTGGACATTCATGGATCCTAGTTGCTACTAATTACTTCACTAAGTGGGTTGAAACAATTCCTACAAAGAATGAAACAAGTAAATTGGTGATTAATTTCATTCTAAATAATATTGTGTCCAAGTTTGGATGCCCACAAAAGATTGTAACTGATAATACTATGTGTTTCATATTAGAGGAAAATAATTTTTTTTATAAGTATGGCATTATAGAGTACACATTATCACCCTATCATTCCCAAGGAAATGGTTAGGTAGAATCAAGATATAAAATTATATTGAAAATTATTAAGAGCATTTTAGGAGAAAACAAGAAGGCCTTTCCATTAGCTTTGTTGGCTGATAGGGTTACTGTGAAAAGGGCTATTGGGTGTGCTCCATTTGATTTGGTTTATGGTATACAGGCTAGACTTCCCCAAAACAACTTAAAGGAGATGTATAAGTTTGTTCAACTCTATGAAGATGATATTGTTGATGAGATGCAACTCAAAATGGATGACATCTTGCAATTAGAAGAAATAAGGAGAGAATCTTTTGTTTAGAATGCCAAGCTACAGTCACAGATGAATCACTTATATGCCAAAAGAACTAATAAGAGAAAGTTTGAAATATGTGACATGACATTAATGTGGAATGCTAGAATGGAAGATAAAGGAAAGCATGGTAAATTTGATCTAATTTAGCTTGGTTCATATTGCATCTGTGATACAAGTGGAGAGGACTTATATTTCTTGAAGGATCAAACCAGAGATATTGTTGAATTTCTAGTTCATGGACAATTCTTGAAGAGGTACTTTTCTTAAAGTACTTGTTTTTCCATGAACAATAGCTTTAGGGTTTTCTGTGGTCTTGTACATTGTGTATATTTTGTAAATCCCTGTAAATTTCTCTATATAGTCTAGTTCCTTGTATCTAAGTTCTATCTTGTACTTTCTGAAGAAGTTGCCATTGTTGTATCAAATTTGTAGTTTTCTCTCCCAAAAATTTTGAATTCTTGCATAGACTCAATTTGTCTATCATCCCCAGATAGAGCCACTATTGGTCTAATTTTTTACATAGTAACTTTTCTTAAAATCATGGTAGAAAAATTAGAAGTGAGTCCTTTTTTTGATCCTAGGGTTTCAGGTTCTAGGTCTTGTATTTTTGATATCTTTTAAAATTTGTGTAAAACCCTAGGTCTTGCCCTTTTAAAATTTATCTTGGGATGAAATCTTTTTTAAAATGTTGAATATTCTTTTCTTGCTTGCTCTGAAGTCATTTTTGAGTCCTTTTTGAAAAGGTCTTGTCCTACCATTGGATCTTGTTTGGATCCACAAATGTTGCATTCTCCTTATAAAATGTTGTGAGGTTGTTTACTATAACAATGTGGAAACCATCAAAAAACTATGTTATGGTACTAAAAAATGAGGTCCATCACTAGAGAAGTGTATCAATTTAAAAATATTATGGTCACATGCTCTATCCTAGGGTTGTTAGTATTAGAAAGGATGCATGTGGAGAAATTCACAAGTGGTGTCATCAGGATCCAAGTTTTTATGGCAAGTCACTATGTCACAATCGAAAAATCTATATGCACTATCAGTAGTGACATAGTGAGTGCTTAGAATATAAAGAAAGTGGTAACCTTTTAAAGTTGATGTGACCGCCGAATTCCCATGCAATTTCATAAATGTGCACAACCACCTTTTCTGACAACAATATTAATTGGGGAAATTTCAATCAATGTGTTATGTGTTCTCCATCACCAAAATTTTGAATCCACTAGAGGATGCTACATCACAACCAAGAAAGTCATCAATTTTCTAGTAGCAACATAGTGAATGTTCTTTTAAAATGGGCAGTGATTTTGAGGATCCCAAGGAAGATATCTTGCAAACTCTGCCTTTATTTCTTTGATAGTCATGTCATTCATGGTTATTCTATTTTAATTTTCCTGGCGCCAATTTTTGATGGGTCACTAGAAGTTTCTATGTTGGTTTCAAAAAGTTAATGACTTTCATTGGTAGCGAGGTAGTGACTAGTCATAAAGTTATGATGAAATGACAATTTCAAAAGGTGGGCCCCAAATAAGTGATTTGTCAAAAATGAGCTATGTAGATCAAATGACATAGTGGCATCCTACTAAGAAATTATATGACAGAAATTCTAAATCCATTGGAGCTTGCTATGCCACTATCAAAAAGTAAATGACTTTAATCAGTAGCAATGTAGCAACCTGCCTAAAAAATAACAAACACAACAAAGTCAAGGAGGTGTGATGTCACTAGGGATTAAAATTTTATATATATATATATATATATATATATATATATATATATATATATATATATATATATATATATATATGCCAACATGTTAATCCAGCTTAGTGTCATTAATAACCTGGACCCATGCCCCATGCATAAAACATATGAGGGATTCTGATCATCAAATCAAGCATGGATCAACAATACTCACCATCTTGCTCTGGAAAGATGTGCACTTTTTATGTATAGTGAGGTAGTGAGTAAGGGACCCACCACAACTTCAAAGAGTCATACAGTTTCTACACCCTCAAAACAACTTCAAATCTATGGTCATCACTATCTCGCTATGAAGAGTTGCACAAAGATTATGTGTAGCGAGAGATAGTGAATGAGGGACCCACCATATTTCTCTTAAGAGTTGTATCAAATGTCTACCACACAATCAAAGTAGAATCAATGGTTATCACTATCTCATGATAGCAAGATGCTCAAAAGTTATGTATAGTGAGGTAGTGAGTTAATGACATGTGTCCCTAGTCATCAGTGGGCCTAGACTAAAATGCTAGCATTGAAGGAAAGGTATAGATGGAAGCATTTTGTTGGCTTGACTGCTAGCATATTAAGAAGAAAGGTAAGTTAGCCTAGTTTTCATTCTTGGATCATAGGATTTTTCGAGGATCAAGGGTGCAAATTTAAAAGGAAATATGATGGCACTCTATTTTTCTATTTTGTGCATTTATGATGCATGAAAGCTTTGTGTGTGAGAAAAATAGAGTATAACATAGGAGATTTTTCCATTTCCAATCTTACACAAATAAAGATTTCACATTTTTTGAGCATAAGAGCCTACTGATGATGTTGTGTTAAGCCTAGCAAAGATGTGAAGCAATCCTCCATCTTTTAATGAGCTATTGCAAAGGTTTAGAGAAGAACAAGTTTGGCAAATCAAGTAAGTACTCATATTATAACCTCTGTAGCATTCTAGTTCTTATGAATTAAGGTGAAGATACCCCCTAAGAAAGCATTTTCTAGGCAAGTAAATTATACTGATAGGAATGTTCATGATGATTTGCTAGAATTACTCCCAGAGTCCACCACCAAACCTACACAAGTTAAGAAGTTAATTTCCTTAAACCCTAGGCTTAAGATTGTTGATGGCCTATTTAACAAAGGGAACTAGGTTAGTGATGCAACAACTACATGCAAACCAGTCTTGTTTTGTTCAAAAAATGGTTTTTAGAGAAGAATTTGTTTGCCCCGCATGCTAACGTCTAGAATTTTGATTTGTGAAAACTAGTACTTCCAAGTGTTTTCATGGATTATGATTTGGTTGAAGCCATTGCCAAGAATTATGAACAAGCTATTAGGTTGGTGAGAATAATTAATAGCATGCCTCTAATCTAAATTAGTCCTGAGGAAATTAGAGAGGTTTCTCACCTAGAGCCATTGTCAGATTATCATATGTCAATTAATCTGCTAGAACTAGAAAATGAATACAAGGAAAAGAAGGATGTGATTAGGGGATCTATACTAAGGGCACATATTGGCACAATACAAACTTTGCAAGTAATCACTATAGCCTCAGGGGAACCTTTTAAGAAGAGTCTTTTCACTTTCTAGGCTATAGAGATATACAAGACCCTATGTCATGTTTTTGGTGAAGACAAGCAGGATTTCATGCCATTGGCCTTATGTATATGATGGTTCAAATTGCCTCTTTTGGTGTAGATGTCATTTTTTATTTTGCTTCCTTTTTAGCTAAAGAAATCCATGTTAATTTGGTTGGAATTGCCAAAGGGAAAGTGGAGAAGACCTTTGGGCACTATTCTCTGTTGATCACATGTTCTTGTTTAAAGGGGTGGCATATTTTGGTAAAGAGATGGGATTGAATAGAGAGGAGGATGGGGAAGAATTATCAGTCCAGTTGTGGAGTGTAGATATGATCTGGGATGCTGATAATGCTAGTTTTGTCAAATTTGATAGGTATTTTGCCTCCAAGTTGAGATGCCTCATATTAAGTGACAATCCCATAATCCCCAAGGCACTAATGAATCTTTTTAGGCCTATGGCTAACCCCCATAATTTGAAAGTTTAACATAATTAGGGAGATATAATTCCTTACTCTATTTCTACTATTTTCAAAATTTATAGTCATAGGGGGAGGCCTCATGTACTGCCCTAACAAGTACCTTTAAAGGTAGGAATGGCTAAAGTTTTGTGGCAATTAGGAGGAGTGGAGGAGATGTTTCTGTTGAAAAGGTCACTAGGGTCAATTTTTCCTACCTACACTGTGGCACACTAGTTTGTGATTACCAAAGGGGGTTGGCTTTTTTTGCATAAAATTTTGGATCACTATAAAATGGTTGTCTTCCATCCCCATTTTTGTGATACTAAGGGATTTTTTAATCAAACTTTGAGACATAGGATTAAATTGGGACAATTCAAACATGACTCATATTATCCAAAGGACATTATAAGGAATCAATTCTCATTGTAGGAATAGGAGACTAAAAAGGAAAAGTGGAGAGTATATTCCCAAGTTTTAGAATTCATTCGTTGTTTTGATGAGAAATATAGTCCTCTAGATAATGCTAATACAAAGGATGATAAAGTAAATAAACTCATGAATACCTTCCTTTAAATAATGAAAGCTATGAATGAGAAGAAATAATTTTTTATTGATTCATACCTAGATAAGGCCAGAGAGATCATGAGGAAGTTGGCTTTCACTCCCAATGTAGGAGCTGGTCAAATAGTTGTTCAAAAGAGACTAGGTTATACTGTAATTCAGAATAAAAGGGCTCTTGTAGATAAGAGCAAGAAAATAATGGGATCCACCAGTGTAGTCCAAGAGGAGAGACCTGATGAACCTTCCCCAAAAAGGTAGAAGGTAATGAAGGAAGAGAGGCCTCAAGTTGAGGAATATTCACCCACTCAATCCCCTTTGAGGATTGGAGAAGAACATCTCATTGTTGAGAAAATTGAATAGATGGGATCATAGGGAGGTATTTTTATCACCCAAGTAGAGTTAGATGAGGGTAACCCTCAAGAACCTCCTCCATGAAGTTTGGATCTAACAATAGCTGACTATAGAGGCAAGGAATTAGACACTGTGTTAGAATAGGCAAGTCATCAATTTTTTGCTGATGACAACTTTATAAAATCTAGGGCTTTCCAACAATTTAGATGGAGGGAAAACATGAATAATTTTGAAGAAATATGTAAAAGGTTGAAAATAGAGCATCTAGAAATGGATGAAGCCTCCATCAAGAACCAAAAAAAAGAAGAAATGATAAAATAATTTCAAAATATAAACCCTGAAGAGGGAAGACAAATGGTGAGGGCATCAAACATTTATTTTTCCCAAATTGGGACATTTTTGATGCCTTACTTTTCAATTCTATTTCAAATAAATTGAATTTGCAAGATCAAAATAAAAAAGACTTCCAAGGTACTACATTTATTGAAGATCAAGCTATATTGGTTAGTTGGGCATTAAGAAGAGGATCTAGAACCACACTATCACAACTAGATGAGTCTAGATTGATGGAAAACATAATTGTAATGAGAGTTGCTAATACCTCTCATGTATAGGTAGCACATTGGAATGTGGATTTATTCCAATTTCTTTTGGCTACTACTAAGAAGGAAGAATAGGCCATGTTTGAGCTACAAAGTAAATATGAAACAATTCTTGAGGCCTACAATAAGGAGGTTAAAAAGAAAATTGAGCTTGAGAACAAGCTAATGGGGAGGTCCACAAGGCCTAGAATAAGATACCCTCATCCTCCAGTGGAACCCTTCCAAACCACCCCCCTTATAGAAATACCAAACACACCCCAAAGGCCATAATACTACATAGCTAAGGATTTTGAAAAAGAAAGAAGCAAGTTATGGGCCTTACATGTGGAGCTAAATATATAATATGAAGATAAATTAAGAAAATCTCTCACGTACCTTGTAGACAAAATTGAGTGGCCATTTTTTTATGATCAGTTAGTAAGGGTAGTAAACATTTGGAAAGAATTGAAAGTGAAAGATGAGGCTTTAAAGCCTATTATGAATAGTGGGGGGAGAAAAGGAGAAGAAAAGAGGTGACATTTTTGTGTCATTCAGTCATAAGGTCATCCCATGATCGAATTGAAAAGATTTATGACATTGTAACTGACCTGCTAGATTTTAATGATAGGATTTTTTTTTGCAAAGAATAATAGTGGGCTACTTGAGTAAGTACATCAGCCAAAATTTTGATTTATTTCTATATGCTATAAATATAAAGAATAAATTGAAAAGCAAAGATGAGTGGACCAAAAAATTAGATGATTTGTTCTATTTAAGGATGAATAAAATGATAAATAAAAAAGGACATGCTTGGTGGGCCACTTCAATTGAGGAGTTGGTAAAGGTTTAGTTATTCTTTGATTCTTTGAAATAGGATTTTGTTACTATTAATCATGAGGCTGAGTATGTGCTTAAAAGACAACATGATATTTTGCAATCCAACTGGCCATATGATATAGTGTTTGACACATGGATGGCGAATATTGCTTCTAATGAGCAATTTGAGGAAGTTGGAATAGATGAAGATGAGATAAAGGATGATGAGGTGAAAATTATTGACACATCAGCACCAAATATGAAATGTGAAGGTCATTAGTTAACTCCAGTTGTAGGTATAGAAGCCCAGGATGTGGACATGGTAGAGAAGCAATAGAGGGTAAACGTAATGTTTTCTGTCCAAGATGAAAATAGTAAAAATCCAAGAGTAAAAGTTGATTTAGAAACACCACAGGACTCATCAATGGCGAGCTTCGTGACAGCATATTCAGAAGAATCAAAATAGTGGTGGTGAATCAAAAGAGCCAGTAATTTGTTATGATGTAACAGAAATGTGCCTATAGACACTTAAATTTGTCCAAAACCCATTTCCTGACAAATTAAATAAATATTTATTATTTATTTAATTCCCCTACCTTTAATTAACTAATTTTACATTTATTTAATTACATTTGGATTACCTTGATTTAAATAAACTAAGTTTTATTTAAATCCTAACCGATTCACTTTAATTAAGTACTTCATTTACTTAATTAATCTCTTTCCTAATCCCCTTGGAATTAAATATTGCATTTAATCCTATTTGAGCACATGGCTCCTACTTTTAACCCTCACCTAACCTCACTATCCTACCGAACCGATCTTGCTAAACCTACCCACTTCCTAATCATGCTTGCTTTTCCTAATCATCCTTGCTAATCCACTTTTAATCCTAAGTGTGTGCGCATACATGTGTGAGGGATATTCACACTTTCCTCATCCATCATGTCTTCTGTGCCTCTTGCACACTTGTCCTCTTGCATGAGAATCAAGTTGTCTCACACATGTGTGAGAAGCCATGCCTTCTCACACCTCTTTCACACTTGTCCTCTTGCATGAGAGTCAAGTTGTCTCTCACATGTATGAGAAGCCATGCTTCTCACACCTCATTGATCATGTCACCATCAAAGGTTACTCACACACATGTGAGCATATTGCCCCCTTTGAATTGGTCAAAACCCTACTCCATGTGGAGTCTACTTTGCCTCCACCTCATCGATCCTGAGAGATCCTAGCCCTCCATCTTGCATTGAATCTCAACCATCCATTGCATCCATTTTCCTATAAAAAGAGAGCCCTCTCCTCATTTCCACAAGCACTATCTACCTCATTGTTATGTTGTTGGATTTGTGAGCAACCACATCCCATAATGTGAAATCATCAATCACTTGATGGTTTCATGAGGTTTGCATAGTGATAATTTGAATGCTTTTATGCTCTTTTTTGTTTCATGTTGCTTATTTACATGTTTATCTTCCATATTTTGAGGTTTTCATAATCATGTAAGAAGATGCATTAGTTGCTTAGTGTTATTCTTTTATTACAATTTTTATGTTGGCAAGCTCGGTGGGACCCACTTCACGGGTTCAAACTAACCATCTAGTGTATTTTTTAGTGTTTTGTGAGTGTTCAAGCTTGTAGGTTGAAGGCTTGCATTTGGAGATCAAGTTTGATGAGGAGCCTCTAATTGAGCCATAAAGCCCATCATCGCGTTTGGAGGACATAAGGGAAGTTTTTTGACATGAAACACTCTATGTTTTCTTATTGCTTTATTTCCAAGTGGTTGAGGTACATATGCATTAAATATACTCTTCGTTACTAGGAAAATTTTTTTTAAAAAAAAATACTCCCTTTTTGTTAATATATAAATTGTTTGAAAAAAAAAAAAGTGGGTAAATTTTTTGTTTCATTTCATTTCATTTTTTGTCTAAGTAGAGAAAATCAAAAATCAAATTTTTTTTTAAAAATAAATTTTAAAAAAAATTAAAAGAAAAAAAAGTGTTGTGTGTGCAAGTTTAAGCAGCGAGTGGCGCAACCACCCGCAAGAGGCACCGCTACCGCAGCCCCCTGCAACCCCTTTGAAACTCCCAACGGCTCTCGCTGCTGCTCCCCAGCATCTTCGCCCCTGCACTTCCCAACTCTCCCCGCGACAGAGTAGCATAATCCCCTCTGCCCTTGCCACCTTGGCACAAATGCCCCCGTGTTGCCACTCTCTCCCAGCGGCTCCCCTCTATATTCTCCCCATCCACACCTCTGCCAGTCAACCAATTGCCTCCTCTGCAAACTGTCCCTCCACCTCTGCACTCCCTCATCATCTCTCATCTTGCCACTCGTGAGCTTCAACTCCTCCTCTTTGCCCTATTGTAACCCCAGCTCCGCTCTCCTGATGCTCCTTCATCGAAGCCCCACCACTGTCTCTACCCACTTTCAAACCCTAACTTCATCCATTGTCTGCCCTTCCTCCACTTGCAACACTCTGAGCAACCACCGACCGCTTGAACCACCCACCTCCTCCCTTTACTGCATGCAACCATGCTTGCAAACACCAAACCTCCACCTCGCAGCTCGAACACCCACTTTCTTGCCACTACTCCTCGTCCCCGTGGCCACAAACCTATACTCCCTTCTACATGATCCACAAACCCCCTGCCTACGTATGCTTCTCACTCCACCAAACAACCACCACTGCTCCTCCATGCTTGTGGCAAAACCCTACCTCCACCCCTATGTATTCTTTTTGAAATCTTACTATTATTTTTAATTTTTTAAAGTGCAAAACAAAGCACAGGCTAAAAAAAAAAAGTTTATAGTCTTTTTAATTTTTTCAACATAACTTTTTTTTAATCTTTTTTAATAAATCAAATTTCTTTTTTTCCAAAAAACTTCAAAAAAAAAAATTATTTTTTTGCTTGACATGCTCCTAACCATCATATTTTTCCTCACAAGTCATTAACATCATCACTGCATCAGTAGTCCACATGCCCATTTAAGCCATAAGGAGAAACCTTTGGTTTTTTGCTCATAACTTAAGCATACGAGCTCCATTTTTTAAAAATGAAATATTGCTGGAAAGCTGATTCCGAGCCCGTCATGCTAATGTTGGTTTCATGAGCTATTTATATCCCTATTTTTTTTTGTCAAAGACCAAACTTTGTGCTAACCTTGTCATTGCAGGGTTGTTTGACATTTGTCCTACATTTTTGCTGCCCTAACTTGTGGTGTTGCGGGGACATTTTCTCACTAATCATATTTCTTGCTGATTTTTGATTTAATTTTGGTTTTGGAATGAGCTTGTATGCATAAGCACTCATCTTTGAATGCATGGTTAATGCTAAAACTCAATCTTGAATGCATGGTTAATTGAACACTGTTGCTTTGGAATGAATGATAACATAATCTTGCATGTCTAAGGATCAATGAACATTGCAATACACATTTCATTTTGGTGCTTAAAATGAACAATCTTTCCTTATCAAATTTTCTTATGTTAATGAAGTTTGATTTACTTATGTTGGCAAACTTTCGACTTGTATGACGTTGTCAAGTTAGAAAAAACATTGTATGGTTTAATCACGCATGTCTTCAAGTAGATTACAAAACCTAAAGCTTCATTGGAAAAGAATGTGTGTCTTTTAAACCCCAAGGCCACTTACGTATTATCTCCCCTTGTTCCTTCGAGTGATCTTGAGTGCACAAGAAATAAGTGGTCTTATTTTTCTTTTTGTAGGAGGCCTGCTTGGGGATTTCATCACCCCTTGAGATGACCTCAACTCCAGTGTTTTGGCAGAGTATAAAAATTGGGAGGTGAATCAAAGGACACCTCTCTTGGAAGCAAAATATTGGCACTCTTGGCTAAGCCCCAAAGAACTTAATACCTTTGGGAAGTGAAGGAGGGGATTTGGGTTACCATCTACCCTCGGCTATGTGGCAGTATTTTCTTTCATCTACAGATTTGGGCCTCACGTACCTTGTGTATATCAAGGATGCCCTCTAGTTGATCCTTGTACATCCTAGTCAAAACCTTATAGGATTGTTGGTGTGTTTGATGTTCTTGAGTGTTTGAAACACACTGTCCTTGTACATATTTTCTTGTTTGATTTTGCATTTAAAACCTAAAAATCCAAAAAAATCATAAAACATACAAATCCAAAAAAATCATAAAAGTTCAAAAATCCAAAAAAATAAAAAAATCTCAAAAAACAACAAAAAGAAGTCTTGGTTTAGGTTCCCCTTAGTCAAGTTGTCCACATCATTCTACGTCACTTCTTCTTTCGATCACATTCATCACCCTCATCCATATCTTGTCTTCATCATTCAAACCATTTCCTTGACATCTTCATCATCTCTATCCATCCACATCAAATCCTTATCATCCAATCTCATCCACAATATTCATCCTAGTCATGCTTCATCATCATCCAGCTTCAATTTCCTCTGCCAATCTCATAATGCATTCTTAATTCAATCCTCCACATCATCATTCTTCTAATCTAATCCCTTGTCAAATTCATTCTTTTCTAATCAATTCCTAATTCAATCCATTTACATCTTCATCCATAATCAATCTTTCTAATTTCATTCACATCTTCTTCTAATTCAACTTTTCATCAAATCTTCTACTTTGGACATAGGCACATTGTCACAAGCATTGGAATTTCATTCAAATTTCACATTCACTCATTTGGGATATCATACGGTTTTTATCAAATCAAAATCAAATCCAACCAATTTCAAGTCAAATTCAAATCAAATCAATGCAAAGTCCAAAGCTCCTAGTCCTAAGTTCATATCAAATCTTTCATCACTCTTCATCTAACATCTATGGATCCGAGTTGGATTAATCAAATGGTTGACAATCTTCAAAGACAATATGGAATTATACCTCCCATTCAACCTACATATCAGATCTATCCTCAACACTTCATATCCAACTCTAATCCATCTCATGTTCATTATTCTTCTACCTTTGACAAGGGAAATCGACCTCATTATCCTTCATCTACATATGCTTCTATTCATAGCCCACACACTTCCTCAAACACAAATTCCCTTGCCATTGAAATGTAACAATTAAAGAATTATCTCTTAGCAAGCCAACAGCAAGAGGCCACCTTCCATGCCATGTGTCTTCTTCCCCCATGTTTTGAAGATCCTAGTCCTCATGTCCCATTCAAGCCCCATCCTCCATACAATCAACTACCCATAGTTCCACCTTCACACAATCCTAATCCTCCAAAAAGAGCATCCCCACCTCATAAGGGGTTTTTCACATCACTCTTGGCTAAGTGTAAAATACAAAATGAAGAGAGCCAATCACCCCAAGTCATATCCCCAATTCCATCTCAAGATCTTCCTCTAAAGCATGACATTATAGATTCCTCTTCTCGTCTAGATCCAAGCATTTCTTCATCCCACCATTCTCTTATCCCTCAAGATCCATTTATCCCTCTTAGTCCACCTCATGATTCCGTTCCTAATCAAGATCAAGGCATTTCATGTACCACCAATTCCACTCCATCTCAAGAGTTAACATCCATCAATCCTCCACTTCATGTAGAAGTTCCTTCCACTCTATCCACTAATAATCCTCCATTTCAAGATCAAACCACTTCATCTCATGATCCTATTCCATCTCATGATCCACTCATTCCGCTACATGATCCTCTTTCAAGTCAAGATCAAAGCACCCTTTCATTTTCCTTTCATGATCCCACTCCACCTCATGATCCTATTATCCCTCATAATACCCCTCACAATCACAATCCTCCACATGATCCTATCACACCTATCCCATCCACTCATGAGCACCATACACCTAGACTCACATCTTGTATTAAAAATGATAAGTATCCCATTAAATAAATAATGTCTCAAGATGTTGGTATACCTTCCACTCCTTCAAAATCCAAAATTCCTCCTTCCAAACCTAAAGCTTCCCATCATTCATCTTCCAAGTCCATTATAGGTCCTTATCTTCCATCCATTCTAGGTCCTTATGTTCCATCATCAAACCCTTCATCCTTTCCATCCATTTTGGGCCCTTACATACATTCATCCACCATATCCATGTTTTTCACTTCATCCCCTCACGGTCCTAGTCAAGATCAACAATGGTACACATCCTTGAATTCCTTCCAACATTCACCATCCATAAGCTCTCCACCCCATTTACCTCCATGCACCCATACCATTTCCAATGGCAACAAATCGAATGCAAAAGAAAAAGAAAATAAGGGAAAAAATTCACAAAAGCCCAAGGATCAACATGTCCCCTCTAAAAGACAGGTCCAAGAAAAGAAAAATCTGATCCAAAGCAAAATCAAAAAGCCACAAAAAAATACAAAATGCAAAGATTTTGTGGATACCAAAGCTACCTAATGTAGCAATGAATCTCAAGGAAAGATTTAGAATGACATCCAATTTGGCTAATTCAAAGGCTTCCACATCCATTTTGGGTCCTTATATACCCAAATCCACCATTCTAAATCCATTGTCTCCTTCATCCATTTTGGGTCCCTATATCCCCAAATTTAAACTTTCTCCTACACATCCTCCACAATTTCCTCCTTTCCATCACCCTTCAAGGTGTGTGCCGATGATGATATTTCCATCTACTTCATCCACCCATCCACAAGTCTTCCAACCTAGCATCCATCAACCATGTCTTTCTCCCACCGCCTCCACCCCCTTAATCCAATCTTTTTCATAAGCCATTGTCCTCCATTCACTACCCTCCCGACATCTATGAGCAACTAGTAGAAATTCCTTGAAAATAAGAAAGAAAAAAGAAAGAAATATCATGGGATACCATCCACATAAATAGATGCTTGAGTCCTCCCTTCATTTTCCTATCATGTATCCATTTTCTTCCAATTCCATATATCCATCCATTCACTTTTCCTCTTCCACTTGCACTCTACACTGGGGGCAATCTCCATCCATACCACTCTTTTATACATACCTTCCATGCTTCCATCTACCCTTCATCATCCTTTTCCATATTTGATCTTGACTTTCACTTTCCTTTCATCCATCCATATACACTTTGCATGTCCATTTCTTGGTATCCATACATTTTGCTACATAATTCCATAATCTTTTCATATATTTGATCTTGACATGCTATCCATATCTTGCATCCCATAGTCCTTGTCATGTTCCTCCACTTTCCATCCATACACCTACATATTTTCCATCCCCCTTTCCTATGTCCTTGATCTTGGTTATCCCTACCATTTCATCCACTTCATATCACACATTTCATCCATATCCTTCATATCATTAGCCCTTTTTCATACCCTCCCTCCCATATCCCTTATCCATTCCCCTTTCATGCCCATGCTCGTGATCACTATTAGAGGCACCATACCAAACTATTCATACATGCTTTGGAAGACCACATGTCTTCCCTTCATACAATAAGCCTTTGCGCCATCTTTTCATGCATCCTTTCCCACCATATTTCCTTCCATTTCATATCCTTTCTATGCGGCATCATTTGGAATAATTCAAAACATGGTCCTTGGCTCCACATTTTCCCTCATGTCCTTCCACCATTCCTTTCATCCATCGTATCATGTTGCTTTTCCTACATTTATCGTGCCTTGGTTCTCCCTTGTCATTGCTCCCAATCCATTCTATCCATTCTCTCCCACATTCATTCAATCAATTCATTTCTATCCATTCTATGCATTCGTTTAAGTCACATTCAATCTAATTCTTCAAACTCACTTCAATCAACTTCATTCATCCTCTTCTTGAATCAATTTTCCCTTCTTCTAATTCTTTCAAATCAATTTCAATTCTACTTTCATTATTCTTCATTCTATCACCATCATTCTTCCACTCTTATCCATGTTCATTCTTATACTTGCATTTTTCTTTCATCTATCCACCATAAAATTTAAAAAAAAAAAAAAAAAATCTCAATTATGTGCAATCAATACTAATTCAATCAATCTAATCTTGCAATCTTGAACATCAATCCTTAATCACTTCATCAATTTGACCTTATCAGCTGAAAATCCATTTACCATATTCAAATACTATCATGGGATGAATCCTTCCCAATCCTTGGATGTGCATTATGCTTAGCATTAGCATTTCCATCCTTAATCAATCATTACCAATAAGTCCATTCATGGGTTTTCAGCTTGACTAGGGGCAAAATGTTGGTTTTCTTTTGGTTTTTCGTGCATGATTGCTTGTTACTTGTATGCATTAGTATTTTTTTCATTTATCATGGTCTTTGGATCCTATTGTCCCAAGGAATCATGGTCTTCCATATCATGGTTTCATAAGGCATATGGTTGTATTAGACCCTTTTTATCACATACTTGACACATTTCCATCTTGGTTCCTCATACCTTGGTGTGTAGTGTTGAATACAATATCAAACTTAGGTTGTTCACACCATTGCAGCATAGCTTTATCACTCTTTTCATTTTCCCCTCCATTCCATTTTGAGAGAACATCCATGTTCTCCTAACCCGCATGTCCTCTCGAGGGGGCATACCCTTCCACCCTCATCATCCTTCCTCATCCTTCCATGACTGGGACATCATGCTACTAGTCTTATCCTCCTAGCCACTATATTTTATTCTTCTTTGATATAATATTACTAATGCTATATCAAAGAGGGGCAAAATGTAGACACTTAAATTTGTCCAAAACCCATTTCCTAACCAATTAAATAAATATTTATTATTTATTTAATTCCCCTACCTTTAATTAAATGAATTTGCATTTATTTAATTACATTTGCATTACCTTGATTTAAATAAACTAAGGTTTATTTAAATCCTAACCCATTCACTTTAGTTAAGTACTTCATTTACTTAATTAGTCTCTTTCCTAATACCCCTTGGAATTAAATATTTCATTTAATCCTATTTGAGCACATGGCTCCTACTTTTAACCCTCACCTAACCTCACTATCCTACCTAACCCATCTTGCTAAACCTACCCACTTCCTAATCATGCTTGCTTTTTCTAATCATCCTTGCTAATCCACTTTTAATCTTAAGTGTGTGCTCATACATGTGTGAGGAATCCTCACACATGTGTGAGGGATGTTCACACTTTCCTCATCCATCATGTCTTCCATGCCTCTTGTACACTTGTCCTCTTGCATGAGAATCAAGTTTTCTCACACGTGTGAGAAGCCATGCTTTCTCACACCTCTTGCACACTTTTCGTCTTGCATGAGAGTCAAGTTGTCTCTCACATTTGTGAGAAGCCATGTTTCTCACAACTCATTGATCATGTCACCATCAAAGGTTGCTCACACACATGTGAGCATATTGCCCCATTTGAATTGGTCAAAACCCTAATCCATGTGGAGTCTACTTTGCCTCCACCTTATTGATCTTGAGAGATCCTAGCCCTCCATCTTGCATTGAATCTCAACCATCCATTGCATCCATTTTCCTATAAAAGGAGAGCCCTCTCCTCATTTCCACAAGCACTATCTACCTCATTGTTATGTTGTTGGATTTGTGAGCAACCACATCCCATAATGTGAAATAATCAATCACTTGATGGTTTCATGAGGTTTGCATAGTGATATTTTGAATGCTTTTATGCTCTTTTTTGTTTCATGTTGCTTATTTACATGTTTATCTTCCATATTTTGAGGTTTGCATAATCATGTAGGAAGATGCATTAGTTGCTTAGTGTTATTCCTTTATTACATTTTTATGCAATACATGGCCTACCAAATCATTTATTGATGTGTTAGCTTTTCATTACATTAAGTTTTGTTTTTCTAGACACTTGTCAAATTTTCCAAGCCTGAAGCTTGTTGCATCTCACATATTTAAGTGAGATCCCAAGGCTAGAAAGAGGGTCTGATTTTTTATGTATTTTTTTGGGATTGTCAAGAAATAGTACAGTTAATCTAGTCATGTTTAGTTGTGTTTGAGTTTATTTTCAGTTATGTAATTTATTTATTTAAAATAGAAATGATAGTATCAACATGAATTCATGGGTTCTTCATTGAGTCTCTATTGGTTCTTGTATTAATTAGCGAAAGGATAATACAAAAGGGTACTTACACTAGATCTGTGTCACTATTATCTATCTCCATGTCATGAGTTTATTAATTTTGAGATCATTTGAATAAGGTTTATTTTGTTGAATGCAGTCTAGATGGGTTGTATATTGGTTTATTGTTGCTTTTAATTCAAGGGATTATGTAAGTGCTTTAGTAAATTAGTAGAAATCATGAGTTTACGAAAAGGATATTTCATAAGAATGGAAATAGGTGATTATAATTGATAAATTCAATTACAAGTTAATTGAACAAGATCTCCTGCTAATAGTTGACTCTTTGCCCCTATGGATAAAGCACTAGTCATCAAAGGTGTTAGAGAGTAAATTCTACTGCTACAGATCCAAACTTTTCAAATTTAAAGTCATTCTTGTTCCATTTTGTTTAGAGTTATGATGTTGGTCAGCGCTACTTTATATTTTACTTTTGGATATTAGGTAGCTGCTATTCGTAGAAATAATTGTAAACTTAAGGAGAATCAGGACCAAATCTATTTAAGAGGGATATACATGAACCAAAGAATATCAACAAATGGATAAATTGCACATGTGATAGGGATAGAGGATGAGAATTAGAATGAAACTAAATTAAGTCTCATGCAATAGTATCCTGGTTAATTATGCCCTAGGTATACTTGCCTTGGCTTTGCAGAGCCTAAAGAGCAGGAAAATATCCTTGGTTTTGGTGAAGTTGGCTTCAAATGGTTTACTTATGTAATTGTTAATTGGAATTGGCTAATCCTTAGGTTATGTGAGTGTTATCTTTTTGGTATTAAACATTTTGTTGATTTAGTAGTTTTAAACAGCAACACTATCTTTGGTTATCTCAAATTTGTAGGTGCATAATAGATTCTTGTAATCTATATCAATCTGGTATTGTCTTATCTATTAATCAAGTTATTAAATTTCTATCACTTACCTTGGTAATCTCATGACAATTCTCATCATCTTTTATGGATAGGAATCTAGGTGTTCTATCTAAGCTCTTGAGAATCAAGCCTCATTCTAGGAATGGTAATGCTTTTATGGATATGTATCTACCTATTCTATCTAGAATCCTAAGAATCAAGCCTCATTTTAGGTGTGGTTCTACTTTTATGGATATTTGTTTAGGTGTTCCATCTATAATCCTAAGGATTAGACCTTGTTAATGAGATCATCCTTGTATCTTTTCAATGGATAGGTATTTAGTTTCATGTAAACCATATCAATGAATCTCCATAGGATTGACTTTTAGTCAACCAAGTTCATAATTATACTAATCTTTTGATTAATGGGATTCTCACATATCTATTCAAAGAGGGGAAAATGAAATACCCTAAAATTATTCTTAGAAACTAATTTTTTCCTAAATTCAAAATATCAATCAATAATCAACAAATTCCTAATTTATTATGCATGCTCTAGTCCTAATTGTCTCTACTTTTTTTGAATAACAATTACAAAATAATCAATAATATGCAATAATCAGTAAACCTTAATAAATTCCTAGTTATTGATATATATTGGCTATTAAATCCATTTAATGTATTAGATTAATTACTCATTTTTCCAAAAATATGATAAAGGAATTTATTAAATTAATTTAATCAAAATATCAGTTACCTACTCGAGGAACCCAAATCAAAGCTCGCCTCCATTCATTGGAGGTTGGTGATAAAGCCTTGAAGGAGTTCTTCTACGCTCTTTGATCCTAACATACCAATTTTGGGATTAAAAAAATCAAACAAGGTACTTCTATTCTCTCCAATCTCCCTAACATCTTGCAAGCATTTGTTCATCACTATGAGAACATTTTTCCTTTGCAGGAAAATTTGGTTGCTTAAAAGGAAGCTCTTAAAAAGTGTATTTTGGTTACTCCAAACTGCTTAGTAGCTGAGCAACGTTCTTTTTATGAGCAACTTCTTACCCTTCGAGACCTTAAAGAGGTAGTTTTCTCCATAGCAGATGATAAATCCCCTAGGTGTGATGGTTTTTCTTGTGAATTTTACAAACACCTCTGGGAGCATATTGGTCTTAATCTACACAAATTTTATCTTGAAGCCTATCACTCTAAAATTTTAGGAACTATTATCAAGAAAGGAAACATTAAATTCATACCTAAAGTTGGAGATCCTAAGGGTATTTGCAATTGGGGACCCATTACCCTTTTGAATGTGTCTTATAAGATCATTGCCAAGGCAATTTCTCTCAAAATTTGCCACCTTCTTCCTTTAATTGTGCAGCCTAAAAAAATGGATTTATCAAGTCTAGATATATTCTTGACAAAATTATTGTAGTCTAGGAAGGAATGGAGTGGGCTCACAAGTCCAAGCAGCTGACTATTTTTTTGAAAATAGATTTTGCTAAACCTTATGACCGAATTGAATGCCCTTTTATTTTGGCTATGCTCCGTGCTCTTAGTTTTGGTCCCAATTTTTTATAGTTTGTGGAAATACTCTTTGGAGATGCTAATTCTTGCATTACCATAAATAACTCCCAATCTAATGCCTTTAGGCTTTTTTATTCCATTAGGAAAGGTTGCCCTCTACCTCTGGTGCTTTATGTTCTTGCTGCTAAAGGGTTTGGCTATTTCTAGCCCACTCTATGTCTTTAGGTTTGGCTCATGGCATTTCTTTTCTAGAATCCTCTTCCCAATTGATCAATGACTATTTTGTTGGTTATTCCTTTCTCACTCTTTCAGAGGATGAAGAAAACATCAATAACACCTTAAATTACCTTGACACTTTTTTGCAAGCCTCTGGCTCTGCTATTCAATGGCATAAAATGCTCTGTTATCACCATTATTTTTTTCCAGTGCCACCTTGGCTTAGCCAATTTGAATTGAAATGGTTCACTCATAGGGAGATCTTTTTCTTTCTAAGAATTTCTTTTACTTTTCAAGCATTGCCAATGGATTTGTGGAATGTAGTGCTTGCCAAGGTTACTAAGAAACTAGATTATTGGCTTATGAAACTACTTTCTCTTGCAGGAAAATTCCAAATTTTCTTGAAAGTTCTTGTAGAAATGTATGTCTATTGTTCTTTTTTATTGGGCTCCTTCTAAATCATCCTATCCAAAATTGGAGTGATTGCTCTATGATTTTCTCTAGGCCTCTAGTTCTGATCATTATGACTTTCACAACGTTGCTTGGGATTTTTTTTCTCCCAAAAGATTCTAGAGGCCTTGGCCTACTTTCCACACAAAAGCAAGGCCTTGCTCTATGTACCAAATGGATTATTTGTGCCATCATTAGAGATAAAATCTAGAAGATTTTGGTTCAGCATTACACTTCTTCTGAATTTCCTATCAATAGGCTTGCATGGAAGGGGATTGGCTTTCAAACCTTTCTCATCATGCGAGAGCCCATGCTCATACATGGCTCTTTTATTATCAAGAGCCTATTGAAAGCTTAGGAATCTTTCAAGCCTTGGCTTCATTAGTTTGGTGATGAATTCTATGATGGACTCTCTTTGAATCAACATAACATTTGGTGGTCTCCCCTATTTTACATCCTGGGTATTCCCCTTGCCAAGACTCAAGGTGCTAGTGCCCTAGATTTTTTCAAAAGAGGAATTAAGACTCCTAAAGATATTTTCTCTAGGGTGTCCATGAGTTTCAGATCTTGGGAAGATATAAAATTCTAGTACCATCTTGCACATCCAGATTGATAAACTTTTGACTTATTGTTTTCTGCAATTCTAGTGCACTTAATTCATAAAGTGGGTATTCAGTATATTAGACCTTAGTGAACTAATATGAAGTTCTGTCCTATCACTCCTTTTAGTAATTAAAAACCAAGTCTAGGTTATAGATGGCTTTCTCCCCATCTACCAATGGTTGGATACAAATAATCAGCGATGGCACTTGCAATCTTCTCTTTCTCAATGTAGAAAGCACTTTGACACTTTTTGGAGTACTATTATAGAACCTAAGATTGCCCATTTTGCTTGGTGCCTAGCTTTTCAAGGCATTTTCCTTAGGCCTCAACTCAAGCATATTGGGGTTCCAAATCCTAGATGTCCATTTTGTGGACAACCAAATTCTTTCTTGTATATTTTCTAGTTTTTTAGATGTGCTCAAAATTATTGGCACTTGATTCATGATTTCTTTAAGACATTTTGGCATGAACCCTTTTCTTGGCACATGCATATTTTGGGTGATTTCCCCAGAATCCCTCAAAAATTTACCCAAATCTAGCATACCTTTGAGATGGAGATTTTGTTCACTCTATGGAAATATAGAAATGTCATTCTTTTCACTCACTATGTTCTTAGTATTAATATTACTATGTAGACTAAGGCATTCATTTGTAATAATGTAATGATGTGGATTCAAGCACAAGCTAACAAGATAGCCTTAGAGGTGGCCCACCTACAATATTTTCTTAATCATTGGGGTGATGCCCCTTGTACTATTTCCAGGGTGCCTCTAGATGCCTTGGTTGATACCTTGATGCCTAGAGGCTATCATCAGAGATGAAACTCTTCAAGTCATGGCTCGCATACTCCACATTCCTAGGCTTCATGCCACTGCTCTCCCAGTAGTGTTGATGATGGATGGAGGTTCCACTTAGTTTCTCTACCCCATGGTGGCACTAGCTGGTCCTTGGCTCCTCCTCCTAGCACTTGAAAAGTGGTCTCTAGGAAATGGCATTTTCATCTGGAACTGGTTATTTCACCTCTGCAGCTAGATATGAAGGATGCTAACCAAACTACTGAGGTTGCTAATACTGCTACTAATAGTTGGATTGTTCCCAATTTACCTCCCAACCCCAAAGATGATTGGGGATTCCATGATCACAAATGAGCCACCTCCCTCAATAGGCACTTCTTTAGCCACCTAAGGGTTGCTTTATATGTTTTCTTTTTTTGAATAGTTTATGATTCCAGCTTCATCCTTATGAACTCTCATGGAGTGATCTTGTATCCCCAGGCCCTTTTTTGTGAATTATAATCTTAGTATATTATTTATTAATAGAAAATGACAATTCATAAAAAAAAATCAATTATTGAATATAATTAAAATTAATTGATTGAGAAATTTATTTAAAAATGAGATAATATTAAATTAATCATTCAAATAATATCTCCAAAATGTCCTCTTGATTTTAAAATATAAACATGAGGTAACTTGAACTAAATAGGGAAACAAACTAGTCAAATAATTCTCAAGTAAATAGTTAACTTCTAAAAATGCTCAAAAGTTCCTTTCTAAATGGAAACTTCCTATTTGAACTCAACTATGGATTAATCTTGACAGTTCATCATATTCAATATTTGTCATTGATTTATCTAGGTTTCTATAAAAGGGGGCTTTGTACCTCTCATTTGATATGTGCAACTTGAATAGTAAAACTCTCCTAAATTCATGTTATAGTATTATGCATTAAATTTCTTAGATTGTTAATTATTTTCTCTTAGTTTTAGATTTTAGTTGCATATGTTGACCTCTAAGCCTATGTTGTCTATTAATATCCAATCACTTAGTTATTTACTAGGCAAGATTACATGGCCATTAGTTTGATTGAGTCCTCTAGTAAAAGTCAACTATATAAAGCTTATACTGAGTAGAATAGTGATTGTTGAGTATTTCATTGAGACCAAATAGATGCATGCACTAAGCAATATAGTTGAGACTGAGCACATGTACAAACCAAGAAATGTAATTGGAACTAAGTACATTGACAAGTTAATGATTGTTGTGTAAGCATGTATATAGAATCCAAGTGACTATATGGATAAGTCAATCTTATTGACCATCAAAACATTGAAGTGTTGAGAAGTAAAGTTTTGTCATATGATTCTATTATGGAACAAACACATATGTATAACATTTTGGCTAACTTCTATATGAAATTTAATACTTGTAGAGCCAGCTAAGGAGATGATCATGTGTCATTACAAAATTAAGGATCTCTAGAAATGAAACCGAACCAATTAGAAAACTAGATATAAATGACAAAGGAACATGAATTGTAAACCATTGCTAGAGATCTAAAACTTTCACAGAACATTTATTTAAGGAGGATTCTAACCATAGAATTAGTATGCATGAATGAATGAATGAAAGATGGAATGAATTTATCTATGTATGTGTAAAGAGAAAAGACTAAGTCTAATAGTAGATCAAATAGAGGGAAGTTAGAGTAGTGAAGTAAGGAACAAAGATATTAGAATAGGAGATCAAATCAGAGACATTGCAAAGAGGAGACCCAAGAATAGCTTATAGAGAAAATTGAGGGTTAGGTACTAATTCAGTTATAATTAATATAATTAAGGTACATCTTTGAACAAAGTGGTCTTAATAGATGTATGTAAACCTCCTAACAGAGTCCTTACTTTTTTGTAAATGTAAAATCCTTTAACAAGGTGAGACCTAATAGTTTCTAAAGATTTTAACAAGCCATAACTATTAATGGGACTCAAAAATGCATTCCTATTTTGAGTTCTACTATTCCAAGTTTTTAAGCCCTTGTAAGTGTATTATAATGCATGATTAACTAACTTTTTATTTGAGGCTTAAGAGGTGTTTAATTTTTCTAATACCTTTAATTTAGTATATGTATCCATCTTGAGTTGATAAGTTTTCATTTTGAGTTATTTCGTGAAGTCTAGTTTAGAGCAATGTTCAAATTTGCTTTTTTGCTAAAGTATCAAGCAATGATAGGAGGCCTAGTGTGTAATTGAATATCTTGCACCTGGTAATATTCCATGACTCACCTCTTTGGGAGTGCTTGGTATTCATATTAGAGAAACTATGTTTCAAATTTCAAGTTGTTTCGACATGTTTTGGCTAGGTTTTGAATCCCTTAAAGTCAGTTGTTTATTATTGTCATGGTGATGTAAATTGCTCAAAATTCTGGGAGGTCCTACTTGATTGATTATAACTTTGAACCATTTGACCAAAATGAGAAAATTCCTTTTGCATTGTATTCTAGAGGTCAAATACTTTCTATGTTTCAAATTTAATCTTATGTAAAATATGCTTGATCAGTTTCTGAATGAGATTCTAAATGTAATTTCTAAAGGTCTATTGGTGTCGAGAAATGCATATTGATTAGTTTCCTTATTCAGGATGTCATAAATCTGAATCCATGATTGTCTAAAACAAATGGATTGTATTATTATGTTCTACTCTAAAAATTCTTGAAGTGTCCTAGTTTGGAGTGTCTTGACAAATCTGTTTGCACACTTTTTTAAGTCTATTCTATTTGCAAAAATTGCTTTTCTACCATTGTTCCTAGTCTTGCAAATTTGAGTAGACCACTTTGACCAATTGCCAAATGCACCCAATTATTTTTCATGAGCCCAAATCCCATATTTATAGTCTTCCCATGATACTAAACTAATGTTGTTGTTTTCATTCCCCCAAGTGTCAGTTTAACCTATTTTCGAAGCCAAAACCAAATGTGATTTATAGTTTTTCAACATGTTTGCTTGTAGACAATTGTACAAAGGTAATTGTGATGGTAAATATATTTTGACCTAGATATTATCATGAGATGGGATTTGACAAGGTAATAGAATATAGAACAAAGAACCAACATGTCAAATCTTAAGGCTTGATTAAGTTTTTCGGTCAATTTTTAAGGCTAGTCAGAGGATCACTTGGCAAGAAATCAACATTTCATAGACAAGAGGTGAAATTTTTATAATTGATATTTTAGTGATCGAGTTCAATTTTGATAAGTAGCAGATATTGATCAGATCAGTTTGAAATGTTTTTTTTAGAACAAATATTTTTTAGCTACACCCACTCTGAGGCCTAACTAATTGCATTAGATTGATAGATATGGAGGGGATTAAATATGTTTTGAGAGGTCATAGTTATCTTGATATCTTGGATTATGAAATAGTGTAAGGTCCCTCCTCACATGCACTTATTAAATATGAATTTCTCTATTAAATTTGTTATAAGAAATTTGAATGAATATGAAGTAATATTTTAAGGTTTAGATGTCCTAATAGAAACTAAGATCAGCTCATTCATCTATGATGTAAAAACTTAGTGATTCAAGAACTACTACATTATCTTGAGTGTTTAAACATTAATTTTCACTAATGATGAATGAGGTGTTTCACTTGATGATGATGATCTTGATTATGGTACCTCGATGATTAGATTATAAAAATTCAAATAGTTTAGTATTCCTTGTTGGAGATGTTTATGATGTTTAGGTATATGCATACCTAATGATGATTATTCTAGTATTTTAATCTAAAATTAATAAATAAGGTAGGTTATATTGATTATGAAATTACTAATGATTAAATGTGAGTAGAAATGAGATAAACAATTATTTATATGAAAGATTGTTGTTTAGGTTAATGTGATTATGCAAATGAGTTTTAAATATATATGTGTGATTTTTCTTGAACTACTAATGTGTGAAATGAT